>CAXIWS010000722.1:0-14072 GCA_964036195.1 Sphaerolaimus hirsutus | reverse complement strand
TATTTTAGCATTTGAAAGGATCAAAGTTTGCTCAATGTTCATCCTTGGTTGCTGGAAGCACACTGTCATTTCCTGAGTGCCTGCGGTTCATTACTAGTAATATTGCGTGCCAAAATTGTAACAAGGGATAACAAAAAGAGGTATTTTATTGACTATTTAATGCCTTGCCGCAATATTTACCTAGTTAATTACCCAGTTTTATTCAAACTGCTTGATAATTGCTTTTTAAATTCGCCCATAGTCCACAGCGGAGAAAAAGCGACCCACCCACTCACCATCACCCCCCTCTGTGCACACGCCGCAAATTTTCGGGCACAGTCTTTTGTACAACCCCGGAAATCTTTCACACGCCCCTAAATCGTATCTGATGTCTTCGCAGCCCGCATAATTATCTTCGCACGTTTGCGGTGTCGGTGAGCTTGTTGAGCCTGGCGCCGGTGGTGTGCGTGTTGGACTGGTTGGTATAGGGCTGACGTCTGCGTGGAGAGAATCGCGCGTGCATATACATTATTTAAAATACTTATGGTGAAATGTGTTTGCATGTTTGAAAGTATCTTCATGTGCACGCAAGCTAGCCCATAAATTTAGTATATTTACCTAATAACTGGGGTCAATCCGCAAGTGGAAACATGAAAAACCAATTTTCAGTGAGTGGTTAAGTTTACCTTCACACTTCACAATTGGTTTTCTGGTTCCCTACTTGCGCAATTGGCACCTGATGTGAAAAAAATGTCACATCGGCTACCGACCGGGTTCCGAATTCTCACACAACGGCATTTCATTTGTCGGTGGACATCCATACAACCTGTTAACCTTGACTATGTCACAGGCGCTCAGTCCAATGCGCTGTCCAATGATACCCTGCGCCCTGTCTTTGCAAAGTTATCATTCGATTCCTATTGGCAATTAATTATCAATCAAATTATTTTAATAAAAAATTCACCTTTTATTGGCAGTTAAAATTGTAGGGGACCCGTTTGCAGTGAACGCAGCTGCGTGATAGTGCATCAGGGAGCTGTAGTCGTATGGCACATTGAAAGTGTTTAGTTCTTCAGTGGAATATTTGTAGAAGTTCGGCTTTTTCTCTGGGTGTTGGGCGGTAAGGTTGAAATGAAAGCATACCGTACCTGATCCTCTAAATACCCCCATGGGTTTATTTTTACAGAGTGCGGGGGGGGGGTATTTCGAGGGAGTTTATGATACAATACAATACTTTTTCTTTGTTTGTAACGTACGTAAGTATTTGATTTGAACACAAAAAAGTGAACAAAAATGACTGTTCTCAATGGATCTTTACCTTTCACTATATTATCCCATTGAATTTGCACGAAGTGGTCCCTATCCGGTCTACTCTGCTCATGAACAACACCGAGCGCATGCATCATTTCATGGATTATCACACCCAGCTGATTTTCACACCCAGTGCCCACTGATAATTCTTGCAGGCCGCCTACCCTTCCCACATAGGAGAAACATCTGTGTTTGTTTGAAGATTGATAAACAAAAACATTGTGCAAATACAAGCATTTAAAAATTTCTGGGAGCTTTATGTTTAAAAGATATTAGAAAACAGTAAAAAAATAGATTTTTATATTTATAGAATTTCCAGGACTTTGCAGCTGGATTTCCTGATTTCCGAGATTAGAGATTTCCTGAGATCACATTTTCTCACAATCACCCATTTTTTCCAATGCTAACTCTACCAAGAAATGAAAATTGAACATGTGAATGACCTTTTTGGGCCGGCATCGAAAAACCAAACATAATCTTGATCTCCCGATTTCTTGGGCACGAATTTTACGCACGAGTGTTTTTCAATAGTGTCCATTGCCTCCCTGATTCTGAAGGATCTACTGTCCACATCTGCGGGTTGTCCAAAAACATTAAGAAAGGAAAGAAAAATTAATTAAAAAATGAAAATTTGGAAGCCTACTAAGTGCATCGTCAATTTCATATGGCACAGTGCCCTGGGGCCATAATTGTGTTATTTCTGTAAATGCCTTCAGGCCCGGATGTTTACTGGACGCAATGGGCTTGATTATATCATCTGCAATGAACGTCTGATGTTGTTTTTTTGTATACTTGGCGGACATCACACCTAGTATGGAAACCTACAATAACCCATCTGAATACCAAAGTTATACAGCTTTTTCATCATAATATTTCGTTTTTACTATGGAATACTTAATTAGAAAATTTATCACAATGTTTTACTCAGTAAATTATGGTAGGGTTCTGCACATACTTTGCAGTCCGACGAGTATACCTAATTGTAGTCAGATTGGGGTAGTTTGAAGAAAAGTCTATTCAAACCAGTTGTGAGATCTACAGCATCACTTCCTTCAGCCACTTCTAAATTTGATACCCTGCTGATTTCGAGTAAATTCTGGCCAGGCACTTTCTGTTTTTGTTCAGTTGATTTTTCACCACCAGTGATTATCGGGCTGATCACAGCCCCACCTGGTAATTTTTTTGAAATTTAAACAGAAAAAACTCAAATGCAACAACAGATTTTCGCTCACCATAGGCTTCTGTTAATAGCCAGGTTAATAAATAGCCAAATCTGATGAAAGTTTCTTGTTGATTCATTCTTTTAGTGTGATATTTGACACTTGTGTTTTTGGAGCGTTAACAAAAGCTCATTTTTTGGCTGCAGCCAAGTTCACATACTGTAAATGTGTGCACCCTGTAAATATACAAAAATGGAAGTATTGACTACCGGCTAACTAAAGTATTTACAAACAGTTTATTGATCTCAGCTTTTTCTCGTGGCAAAATATAAATCGTACTGCCCACACTATTGATTCACCTGCGCATTTTTGAGCCAAAGCGAAAAGTTTGAAAATATGGGAATGAACAATCAATATTTAGTGAGAAAAGTGTGTAAATTGAATATCTCAGTCACTGAAAACAGAATTCTTTTAGAAGTATTCAAAGAGTATCCAAACACGAAATAAGCAATGGTGAAAACATCTCTGACAAAACATGATAGCTATGGCATGCCATAAATCTGCACGTTGACGACATCTATTTTTCATATGTGAACAGCTGCTGTTTATTTGTAGATGCAGATGAGCTTTGGATTAAGTAAATGCGATTCAAGGCACAATTTTAAATTCATTAAATTTCCTGTAAAGTTTTGAACAAAAAAATGTAATCTGGTGCAAAATATTGAAAATAAAGCGTGACTAAAAATCACTACCTAAGTGCCTTACGACAAAACATTCACACCTGAAAAGCAAACACGCAAGCACACCAAATAACGTGTAAAGAATGAAGACTAAGCCAAGAGTGGGTGTCAAAAATATATTTACTATCTCATATATGCCGGAACAAGTGAATTGATCGAGCCTATGTAGATCCTAAAGCGGGAATTAGAGCTCAGCGTCGATTCGACGTGAAATGATGACGTGAAATGACGTCGTCATTTCACGTCGTCATTTCACGTCGAATCGACGCTGAGCTCTAATTCCGGCTTAAGAGTGTTATTGTCACCACAGCAATTGCCAATTTCAGTTGGTATATCTGGGTAGAGGGTTTACAGATTTTAAATGCGATACTTTCAGCTCTTATGTGGTAAACAAATGATAAAAAGTAGAGTACTTTGATGTGAAGAAAGATGAACGTCGTACTCATAGACACTCTTCGACTAGCCAACCTTAAATGGGTCTGTGCCATCCCACATCTAAACCCATCCCACGTCCGGCCCAGACATTGGATGCCTGTCATTTTTGATGCGTGTTCCTTGCATTTTTGGTAGATAATGGATGCAAAAAATGTTGATGATGAAAAAGTGCTACATTAAGAGCCTTACATTGACTCGGTGATTTCGCAGGTCAAAGTTGTACTCAATAACACTGACTGCACTCAATAGTTGTCAACTGTCACGTTTTAACACATTTGGTGACAAATTGCCTTCAAACACTAACATGTCATCTAACATTAGATTGATTACCTTGTGATCATGACTTTTTTGAAATTCCTTTAATTAAATACAGTCTATTAGAGAGACAAAGTAGATTTAGATGTGGGATGGGTTTAGATGTGGGATGAGCCTACGTTCCTTTAATCACTCCCTAGCACATTTGATCATAATTTTGACAGGATCACCAATCTGATCCCTGGCAGTCTCGAATGCTTTCACAGACTCTTCCAATTTGAATCGATGTGTAATTAGCGATTTCACATTCACTTTGCCACTGGAAATGAGTGAGATCGCCGTGGGGTAGCTGCAAAATTGGTGTGAATAAGTAATTGATGGAGATATTTTAACGAAGTTTAACACATCAAACGCGGGTTGATAATAAACTCAGCTGTCAGCTTAAAAAATTGCCAATGCTATATGGGAGAAAATCTACGTAGGTATACTTTGAACTTAGAAACACCTATAAAATACACATAAAAACCTAGCCTTAAAACGTGTTTACTGTTTACTTTAGCAGAAATTTTGGTTTTATAAGTCGCCCTAGTCTTAACTGTTAGCAGCGGTTGAAAAAAGAAGTGAAATCGAGTGACTCATTGAGCATTCAATTTTCAATTCAATTAAAGTTTACTTGGCTCGGACCTCACGAGTCTAATGCAAGTAAAATAACACAACACATTGAACATCCATCGATTACTCCTACGTTGCGGCCTTACACAGGTGAGTTTTGAACGACATGTAAACATATGTATACCAACAGCCGGCGGCATCTAAGTTACTTAATATAAACTTAAAAATGGTGGCGACAAGAATTGAAAAATCTAAACGTGTCCTAAGCACTGAGAATGAACGCGGCAAACAACATTGCCAGTAGCACCGAAATAACACTCTAAGACCCCACGACCCGGGTTTGAACTGCTCACATAAAACGGTGAGCCACACAACTGCTTAGAAAAAGAAAAGAACGCAATGAATAGCAAAATAAAGAATTACATTCACAGAAAATGTATCATACAGAAGTTGTACACTTTGTCCGTAAATCCTTAACTTTTGTATCTTTCCTGTTTCCGATAAATTCGCAATTTTCCCAAAATGTTGTTGACTTTGAATGTTCATATTGCATACAGAAGTTGTACAGCTTTTCCAGAATTTCCAAATATTTGCCAAAAGAAACGAAAAATCCCAATTGCACAGTTTTGCAGACTTTATATATCGTCATTGAACATCATTTACTGGAGATCTCCTAAGTTTACCCGTCACAGAAGAGATTGTTTGTTTCATACCACATCGTTTCATCATTGATCAAATCATAAATTTTGTGTCGCAAAACTCGTATCCACTTCACTTTATCTACACTATTGCTACATCTTTGTACATTGCAATGCATGGTGGCTGAGATCTGCTGGCTAACCCTCACTGGCGCGGCGTCCCGCTCGCGAACGATAAACCGTCACAGCGTTCTGCCTCCCCAGCGAGGACACCAGACAGTATCTCCAAATATTCCGATGCTTGGATACGCATTTTGTGGCACACTGCGGCATCAAACACATTACTAGGAATCTGTCTCTCAATATTATGGGGAATTTGTCTTGAATTCAAAGCCGCCGCTGCCTCGGATGTAGAGAGCATCTCTCCACACCGTCGGCTGCAGCAGTCTTCACTGAGCGACCTCACCCAGGCGTTGCGCCAGAGTGTCACCGTCGGATGTTGGCACTGTCCCAAGTAATGGGACAGTGTCATCCAAAATGACCACCCTAGTGCTTCGCATAATGGACAGTTAATCCATTGCCTAGTGTTGTTGTGCCTATAGCGTACTTGTTGTATTTTTGGAAGCCACCCATGTCTCCCCGCGAACCAGGTGTGTTCATTTGTTTGTAATGTTTCTGGTAATAGTGGTGTTATCTCGTCTAGCACTTGATTTTCTTTTTGTACACTTCTTTGCCCTGTTGTCCTAGATTTCAGGCCCACTTCCCAGCCGTAATGTTTACATGCGGTTAATATTTCGTTTAGTATTAGTTCGGTTAGTATTCAAGTTAAAAATGGTCAGGACTGTACTTTTGACTACCTTCTGCACACTACTGGCCCTACATTTAGCAAAATGTGAGTACCGTGATCGGGATTTTCACGTTAGATTTTGATTGATCCAGTATCGAATCATCTCAATTTTTGACAATTTTTGTCACGAAGAGGAGCCTATCGCTGTTTCAGTCAAGTGAATTTAATCAAAATTCTAGTACACCATTGTCAAAATCCCTGCTTCTCTGCTGACCCCGTAATCTAGCCACGGCAAAATATTTACACACTTTAAAAAATTCCAGCCAGCATTCTGCTATCAGAAATATGCCAGGTGGCGCCAGGCGGCGAGTGTCTCAACGGCCCGTCAAATTGTGACAGAATTTTCATGCCAGTGTGCGGTGACAATGGTAAAAATTACAATAATTTGTGCCCTGGCTTGCTGTGCTTTTGCCAGCGGCAGCGATGGCCAGCTGAGCAGCGTGAAGCCGGGTGAGCAAATTTCATTTCGCCGTTTAATTCTGCAGAATTGCACAGCAATAAGACGCTTGGATTTACACACTCTCACCACCCATTTTTTTATTTCACTTCGGATGCAATATCTCCGTCCATAGGGGTGTTATAAAGCTAAAACTTTGTATATATAAAGTTGTAAGACCCCCCTACTCCCCAACAATGGGGGGAGGTGCGGCGACTCACTATAGGGTGGGTCGCCCTATATGCAACAATTTTTTATGGCGTTTTGGTGTCCCGACCAAGTTCACCACCCACTTGATTGGCTACACTACGAAAGCCATATCTCCAGTTGTGATGGTGGTATAAAGCTGAAATTTGGGGGATGTTATGCCAACAACCCCCCTCACAATACACCAGTGGGTCGTCGGCAGCCACCCACTGGTGTATTGTGAAGGGGGTTGTTGGCAAGACATCCCCCAAATTTCAGCTTTCTACCACCATTACAACTGGAGATATGGCTCTCGTAGTGTAGCCAATCAAGTGGGTGGTGAACTTGGTTGGGACAACAAAAACGCCAAAAAAATTGTTGCGTATAGGTCGACCCACCCTGTAGTGAGTTGCCGCACCTCCCCCATTGTTGGGGAGTAGGGGGGTCTTACAACTTTATATAGGTATACAAAGTTTTAGCTTTATAACACCCGCATGGACGGAGATATTGCATCCGAAGTGAAATAAAAAAATGGGTGGTGAACTTGTCCGGGAAGGTGTTTATTTAGGCAAAAAAACTTGTGGCGTTGTTTTTCTGGCATTCTCATGAGACAGAGCCACAAAACAATGTGGCACTATAGTCCGGAGGTCACTACACTGTGGCAGTGTACATGTACTCCCTCACCGCTGCTGTGGCATGTTCACGTGAACTCGCCCCCCCCCCCCATGCCGCAGCACTAAACTGGGGTGCGTACTTGCAGAGTGGGTGCATTTGCAGAGCAGTCATAATTACTTGCAGAACGCTACTTCTTGCAGAGCGAGTCTCAGCCTGAGACATGTACTTTTCACCATATTCAACATTTTTTTACCTATTTTCACATGCTTCCATAAAATTCAATAAAAGCTTTTTCAAAGTGTGTTACCTTACACAGGCCCCTGCCCCAGGCCAAACAGTGCTATGACTCTACAATTGACAGGACCAACATACCAAATGTCGCGTATGTGTCAACCCTATATACACTACAAAAGTACTTGCAAATCAGCTTTGAATCCAGTGGGCGCATGCCCGCAAATTTTTGCCCCAGTGTGTGGACAAAATGACGAAAGTTACTCAAATTTGTGCCTTGCTTGCTGTGCATACGTGAACAAAGAGGGTGGGCCGTTTGAAACAGCTACAGATGGTGGGCGATTTTCATATATTTTTTAAAAGTATTGAACTGAAAGTGCAGTCACTTGAAAAGCAGCGTGAAAGTAGCGTGACAAAATAAAGCTTTAATGATTGCCGAGAATAGATACGTTCAGTGCCAACAATACATTTTTGATGTGATATTTTTTTATTTGCCACGCAGGGCTTTGCGGAGCAGCTTCAACCTGACCCCAAGCCAAGGCGTAAATATGTATGGAGCCACACTGCATAAAATTTAAAACAACTACAAAGCATACTCACCAATTAGCGTATCTGAACACACCCCTGATGTCAACTTCGCGCCAGAGTGCTTCCACATATGGCATTTCTATTTCTGCTGGCCCCATGCCAACTGCAACCATTGTGCCACCAGAACTCGTTGCCTGTGGCGTTTTTGTATGCGGTTTTGATATTTTTTATGTTTACATATTTACATACAATAAATTATACAACCTTCAATTGAAAAAGAAAATATTTTGAAAAACAAAAACCAACAAAAATAGCCGCCTTCACTGCTAAAGGTGAACCGGAACATTCAATGCTCTTAGAGGCGCGATCACCGCCAAGAGAAGATTTCACTTTTTCAGCAATGCCCTCTGCTGTGTCGCTTTTCTCAATTAGAATTGTCGCGGCGGCACCAAGCGATTTTGCCCTCTCTAACCGCTTGGCATCGATGTCTGAGCATTTTGGAGGCAACTTTGGTAGTTTTTGTCGGAATTTCAACAATCAAAATTTCAAATCAGTGCCTCTTCCACAACTTAACCCAAGTGCAAGTTCGAATATAAGCTGAATCAGTTGCAGCAGAATATACTATTTATAGACGGTCATAAATCGCTCAAATGAGTTTTCTTTCAATTGGTGAATCCGCAAATCAACTGAACTTTACAGAACAGACTGCTACCAATCCGTCTAGATTGTTAAGTGTTAAGTGTCAAGTGACACACTTCACACAGATGCACTTTCAAGAGCAAGCAAAGTTCAAATATACTGTAAACACTTCAGCAGCTATACAGAAATTACTTGTCACTTGACCGAGAATGTCTGAAACTTAGCCTGAAAGTTTATATCGTCTGGGCGCACTTCCAGCTGCCGCATGGCTATTTTGTTTTTACGGATATATTTGGTCATCGGGTACACATCATCGTACACATTTGGTGCAGACCGGGTAGCTCTTGTGCAATATCGTGCGGTTACGCGACATCGCTCATCGCTTTATCGATTGGTTCAAATTCAGTGCATGTGCAGTGTGAAGGAAGAGCGCCGTGCGGGGGTGCTTGACTCATCGTCAGCACACAAGAAAACATAAATACATGCATGGGTATATACAGGGGTGGGCATCTTCAGTTAACGCTGGAAAATCGCGATAGCTTGAGCTACGGTTGAGCTATCATAATGAAATTTTAACACGATAGAGTAGACTCCATAGGACAACTTTTCTGAAATTTGCAGCCCAAATGGCCACATTTTGGGTGAGTTATGGCATGCAGACTGTTTATTGCAACATGGCCAGCATAGCTGGCACAGTCACCGGATCTGAGCATCTGTGACCACTGGCTATGGGGACATGTCAAGCAGCTTGTCTACAGCAAGAATACAACATTCGACACAGTTGACATGTTGATTGAGGTGATTACAGAGTCATTCAAATAGTTGAGCACTGAGATCAGGGTGAAAGCTCTGTTGTCATACGAGAACCGTTTGAATATGATATTGGAGAAGGATGGTGGATATATCGAGTGATAGTTGTAGTGATTGTGTTGAGTGATATGAAGGTAAAAAAAAACAACTTTTTTGAAACACTTCCACTCAATGAACAACAAGCAATGGGTGACACCAAGTCACAAAATTACACTAAAAACTGTGTGTTCCAAGAAACACAAAAACACAGAAACACAAACACAAAAGTTCCAAAAACTGACCCAAAATGTGGCCGTTTGGGCTCCAAACTTCAGAATAGGTGTCCTATGGAGTCTACTCTATCGTGTTAAAATTTCATTATGATAGCTCAACCGTAGCTCAAGCTATTGCGATTTTCCAGCGTTAACTGAAGATGCCCACCCCTGTATTTACATACACAGCATAACAGACCCCTGAAAGGGGTATGAATGGAACAATCGGGCAGTTTTTGAACCAATCGATAAATCAATCAGCTATGTCGCGTAGCCGCACGATTTTGAACAAAAGCGACCGGGTACATACATAGAACTCACCACTAACAACCACAGCCCTTGCTCCGTATGCAAGTGCGGTCATCAAATTGAGAAGACCTATTGGCCCGCCGCCAGAAACGAACACGGTATCTTGAACGCCGATTTTCGCCCGATTACACGCGTGAACTGCCACAGATAGCGGCTCGCACATGGCTGCTTCTTCCATAGACATTTCAGGGGGGATCCTATGTTGTTTTTTAGGTTGTTGAAAAAGTGTTGTTTTTGTGGCAATTGAGTTTGAAGTGTGACGGCAGTGCACTATTCCGCATGTAAACCCATCCCGCATGTTGACCCGGAACACATTTAATTATAACTGGCATCTTGAAAATAGGTAATAAAACACATGACCTAGTTATTTTGAAGGTGAAAATCTATAAGAAGTATGAAAATTAGGGAATTTTGGTGAAAATTTGGGTAAAATTGCTCAAAAGCGCTCCAGATAGCTAGATAGCTAGGCAATTTGCGGGTGGGGGGGGGTGTTCAGGGGAATGTAGCCAAAAAAATTTGCGCCAGGGATAGATAGCTGGGCGGTTTGGGGTGGTGTTACCCACCCCCCTTTCTTACCCCTGCAGGCATACCGTATTTCTCCGATCAAAGCACCCCTGGTGCTTTACAAAATTGGAGCTATTTTCAAACTACTTTTGAAGTGCCATGTATAGCACCCTGGTGCAATGCAAATCACAGGGTACTACACTATGTTTTGTTTGACACCAATAAATACTTAGGTAAGCGCGATCATTTGCCTTCACCATGACTGAAAGTTGTATCTACCTACCGTATTTCCTCGAAATACCCCCCCCCTCGAAATACCCCCCCCCTCGAAATACCCCCCCTCAAAATGGACACTATGAACTTATAAACCCCCCCCTCGAAATACCCCCCCCCCCCAAATTTAGTATATAGAGAACGTAAATGACAAAGGCTGCGGTTTGTCATCTGGGCAATGCAGAACACAGGTTAAAAACGATGACTCTGCTATGTGAGAGCAGTGTATATACGTCTACGCACTTATACAAGTCATTTGAGTCTTATAAATGGCGATTTTTGTTGCATTTTTCTGCGTCTGCGTACGTTTCAGACGACAATTTAGTACTGGGATTTCAAAAAATTTCTGGCGAAATAATAGACCCCCCCCCTCGAAATACCCCCCCCCCCTCGTTTAACCCCCCCTCAAAAATCTCACTCTGAAAAAATAAACCCCCCGGGGGTATTTCGAGGAAATACAGTATCTATGTGTTGCAAATCTGTGATTAGTAAGGTTGCAATGCTTTTGCAACAATCCCACGACCAACAAATCTTTGAACTCAAGCACCACTTCAAGTGTTTGATTTCGCCGCAGCACGCAAAAGAACGCCGCGCACCACGCGAAAAAACTCTTATGCAACAGATGGTCTTCCAAACTTTCCTCCCCGCAATATCATTTAGGTGAGGCAACAGATGATCACCAAATTTTTTTTTGTGAAATGTAAAGCACCCGGGTGCTTTATACGGAACATTATACACAGCATAGCACCCCGGGAGCTTTGAACGGGGGGGTGCTTTGATCGGAGAAATACGGTAATGGGTCTACATGCGGAATGGGCTTAGATGCGGAATGGGCTCTAGCTAAGTGTGACTAGCTTGAAGCAGAAATCGGCTGGATAGCAGACGTATCTGGCAAGTGTTCCATCAAAGGGGGGCGTAGCGGCGAATTTCATGTCGGCACATAAGTTGTAGCGACCAATTTTACAGTAATTGCATGTGCGGCATGGGACACCTGAAATAAGTGTGATTCTGCATTCATCATTACATGCTGAATTAGTGAATTTCACCCTTGGCGCCATTGTTTCTGGCGCACTTTGGCTCCCGGTGCCATTTTTTTAGATTGCTCCATGGCGCCATTTTTCCTGACACTCTTCCATCACTACCTCAAACTACTTTGCATTTGTCCACTTCTAGAATTGGCATCAGGCCAACTATTATAGAAAATAAACAAAGAAAATAAAAACAAACAAACCCGGCTCAATCGCCACTCTATCCCCCACTGCCAGATTGGTAACATTCTTCCCACATTTGCTCACGACAGCGGAACTTTCGTGGCCCATAACCATGGGCTGTTTCACGATGAAATCGCCAATGCGGCCGTGCGTGAGGTAGTGCACATCGCTGCCGCAGATGCCCACGGAGTGCATGCACAGTTGGACTTCTGTGGGGGTTATTTGAGGGTGCTACAGTTTTGGGTTGTAATACGTCATCGCTTTTGGGGGTGATTTTTGAATATACCGTATTTAATCGAGATATACCCCGGGGGCTATTCTTGTCAGCTAATTTTGAGGAGAGATTATTCGAACTGTTTGTTTTGCTCATTCTAACTTGAGTGTAACCCATTGGTTATTCCAAACCCCTTGGGGGGGGGGGGCGGGGGGTGTCATTTTTCCCCATGCTTACACAGACTTGGGGTATTTCAAGGGGGACGTTGATTCGACGGGGCTATTTCGACTACATACGGCTATGGCTTTGGTACATACCGTCTGGTGATGGTTCTGGAATCGGGCGCTCTTCCTGAGATGAAAAGAGACTATATAATTTGCCTCGTTGAGGAGAAGGGAATAATAAACAAGGAACAAACCAACTGAAGGTCATTTATTTTATGCAGCACCAGGGAAATATTTGTATCTGCCATTGTCATTGATAACTTAGACACTTTAGTAATAATAACAATTACTTTCGCTGTTTTGAAAATGAAAACTAAGTCTTGTTACAATTTGAAATGATTAAATATAAAAAAGAAATATGGGAAACAGCGGTTCACTGTATCCAGATCTTGGTCAAATAATCCAGTACAAAGATAAAAACACCTTTATATTTAGTATTAAGCGATACTTGGAGAGGTTCACACCTATTTATTCGAAGCGAGGAACCGTTTATCCGACACTGAATGTTGCACGGCGTGAGACATAATGAGATCGAGCACGCAAAACAGCTACTACTCCGACATAAAGAACTATGCAAAAAGCACCAATTGATAAATAGGCCGGTTTTTTTATTTTGTCCAAACTCCACCCACCTTTGACAGGATTGGCTTCAGTTGCACCGCACTGATAACGTAAATTTCTAGCGTTGGGAATTTAGAGATATTCAGATTCGGTATGCGGTCCAAAAAGTACGGGTCGGGTATTGATTCCAAAAAATTTGCGTGTATAGGGTTGAAGTTCTCATATTGAGATCGGCTGGAAAATTATCTTCTCTACATTTATACCTATCGGTTCAGTTTCACAACTCTAATCATAATTCATACGTCTGCATTTACGCGCAGAACGGCGCCAGCGTATGGTGGGAATGGTGGCCCCACTATGAATTGACCTTCATAGCAACATCATACAAACTAGGTAAACCCGGCCACACACACACTGAATATTTACATTCGCCTATCGATAAACTAGCACAAAGTGCGGAATTGCAGAAAATGGATAAAAATACAAAGCCATTTGTCGAGGATTGTCCCATTGCAGGGCTCAAAGTTATCCATCCGAAAGTGTTCCCGGATAGTCGGGGCTATTTCAGCGAGGTTTATAATAAAGTGGAGTGGGCCAGGGAAATCGACTTTCACGAGGAGTTTGTGCAGGTATCTTTTTCTATGGAGCCCCACACACTAGTTGACATTTTGTTTTTCCTATCGAAAACGTCATCTCGATGTCAACTGAGTTCAATGGTCAGATAATTTAATCGTTTGTGCACACTTACTTTACCAGTAACATTGCTAAAACAACAAGTTACGGCTGTGAAGTGACAAAAGCACACCGAAGCTATATGCCTATAAGTCGTTGTTAATGCGCTTAAGTTTTTTAGATCTTCCGGACTAGTGATGTAAAAGCGCCATGGCGATTTTGGCGCTTTTGGCGCTTGGCGCTATCTTGCTGTGGCGCCATAAGCGCTTGGCGCCAATCCCATGAAAACCGCCATTACGCTTTTGGCGCTTGGCGCTATTTTTCCCCGCGCCAGGAACAAAATGCCTGACGCTGGCGCCAAAGTCCTGGCGCTTTTTACACCACTATTCAGGACCTTCATGACACTATATGATGTGAAAAAGATTGACACC
>CAXIWS010000721.1:0-26054 GCA_964036195.1 Sphaerolaimus hirsutus | reverse complement strand
ATGGTGATGAGCACGTACTCGAAGACCAGGGGCCAGATTTAATTCTCCCTACCGATTTGTAGGGTAGGGCGTACAACCGATAGAGTTTTTAAAGTTCAGCCGCATCGACGCACATGCACCGAGACCAAGGCGGCTAGTAAAACCAGAGTTGTTAGAATTACTGAACTTTTTTAAAAGTATATGTAAACGTAAAGTATTTTTTTTACTCACCACAAAGTATAGAAAACGTAAAATACTTTTTTTTTACTCATACGTACGCGTAAATGTGGGTACTTTTTTTGTGAGTGTAGAAACGACTACTTTTCTTCATAGAATCTGTAAAAGTGGGCAATTTTTCATACGTGTACAGCACAACGTATGTTTTTCTATAAGCAAATGACAGATTATATAGTTTTCAAGGTCTCTTTTTTCTAGGAGATAAAATCATCGTTCTCCCGACTCATTTATCACATCCATTGTCTCCACAACCATTTCGATTTGGTTGCGAATTTTGAAATTTTTAAAGGCACTACCCCCGCATATCTAAAATATTCAATGGAACCACTTCTGTAAATACATAGCAGTGTAGTTACTTTATAAATATGTCCCACATTGAATTTTCATAAATACATTTTCTGTACGCGTACGCTTTGAAAGTGTACGCGTACAAGTGCGTACGGTATTTTTTTGAAAAGTATATGTAAATGTATTTACCGCGTACTCGCGTACGCGTACTTTTCGAGTAAACGTACGTACCTTTTAACAACTCTGAGTAAAACATACGAAACCATCCCTTAAGGTCGCCGATATTGCAATATGACGTATATCATATCGATTTTGGCACGGAAATCATGATTTCGTCATTTCTTGGCCGTCGTCCAATTCGTTTTTTATTTTATTTTGTCGGGTGGGCTTTTATTTTAACTCGCATAAGTCGCGCTTTTGTGTAGTCAGGTGGTCACTTTGTCTGTGTTAACTGTCTGCAACCGAAACCATGAGGGCAGCGACAAGAAAGAAATGCATGCACGAGCATACAAAAGCGCGACTAATGCGAGTAACCCACCCGACAAAATAAAATAAAAAGCGAATTGGCAGACGGCCAAGAAATGATGAAATAGTGATTTCCGGGCCCAAAATCGAAGCGATATACGTCCTATTGCAATATCGGCGACCTTAAGGGATGGTTTCGTATATTTTACTAACCGCCTTGCTCTCGGTTCATGTGCGTCGATGCGGCTGAACTTAAAAAAATCTATCGGGCGTACGCCCTACCCTACAAAACTGTAGGGAGAATTAAATCTGGCCCCAGGGGGCACTCCCAGACCCTGTAAAATGTCAACTGTCATGCAAATTGTCAAAAGTCATGTAAAATGCCTCGTCATGTAAAGTGTCAAGTCAGGTAAAAACGAGTTTGCCATTTTGCAGGTCATGTTACATAAATTTTGACACTTTGCATAACATTTGACATTGTACAGGGCATTTTACAAGGCCCGCGAGTGACGTGGCACCGGCCTTCCCCTTGCCTCCGTTTTCAAGCCGTTCTTTTTCAATCAGCCACGCGCACTTTAGCATCGTCTTCAAAATGACGTGCGTAGTAACGAGCGCCGGTGCCCCGACCAAGCAGGCGGCCGCTGCGGCGGCGGCATGAAACGATGGAAAACAAAAATACGAAAATTCGAAAATGTTTTCTAAATTCGATTTTTTGACAATTTTTGGCGGAAAATGTGTATAAAATGCGAAATTCAATTCAAAATATAAATTTTACACCAGGTGTTTCATTTGTAGCGGCAGAACACAAAATCTGTTCGAGGTAACAGGCTTTAAAACATGTTAGTGTCATCAAAATTCGCCAGAAAAATTCGAAAATGCAGTAATTGGATGCAAAAAATTGAAAAGTCCTAAAAAGATTCATAAATTTGAAAATAAATGAAAACATTCAGAGATTTGAAAATTCGAAAACTAATTTCGAAAATTCGCAAACTATTATTCGAAAACATTTGAAATTCGAAAAGTCGTTTCAGAAAAAACACTTCAAAATTTCAATACTTTTTTCTAGAGTGTTTGCCATCGTTGGCGGCACTGCGGCACACTGCGGCGTCAAGTGGCCGCCGTCGCGGCACACGCTCAACTGGTGATTACGTTTGCCGGCTACGGCTGGCACCGGCCACGCCAAAACTTTGCATAATGCCCCCTTTGACTATTATGCGCATTTGCATACGCGCTCGGACGTCGGAGCGTTTCCGCCGCTTTTTTTTGGTGGGGGGGGGGTCGCCGGCGTTTCCGCCGCTTTGGGGGGTCGCCAGCGCGACGAACACGTCCACTAGCGGAAACGCGGTGATTTACTCGTCAGCACGTGCTAAGCCTACTATAGGAGCTCGGCAGGCCGGCGGCTGGTTCTCATCCGCACTGGCGGGAATTTTGCCCATCGCGTTTGAGCGATTCACGTGGCGACATTAGTTCGGTCGCCTTCTAAACTTTCGATGGCACTCTGAATTCCGCCCTCTAGACAAATTTCCGGCATCCGGCGACGCGTCTGACTGCCGGCGTAGATCAGATGACACGAAATGTCGCCGCACGGTGCCCTGGCTTTGATTAAATCTCATGGTCAACGATGGAAAAACACAGAAATTGAACGCAGAAACTCATCGAGTTTCTGTGTTTTTGTTTTACACAGAAACAGAGAAACTCGGAAATTTTGAAAAACTCAAAAATCAAATCAGTTGTTTATAGAGAACACAGAAACACAGAAAATACAGAAAAGTTTTTTGTTTTTTTACAATACAATAACCCCCCCCCCCTCGAAATACCCCCCCCCTCGTTTAACCCCCCCCCCCCCTCTCGGGACCACTATGAAACAATCACCCCCCGGGGGGTATTTCGAGGAAATACGGTACTCACGTCTATCAGTACCTATTCATTTGGTACCTTTCATTTGGTCATTTCATTTGGTTCAAACTCAAAACACAGGTACCTATTCATTTTTGAAAAACTCAAAACACAGAAAGTGTTTTTTTCCTGTGGAACTTACCCATCGTTGCTCATGACAGGGTAGCTAGCGTGGCATTTTCTCGAAGGCCCACTTAAGTACAATGTAATTGTGGTTGTCACTTTCTTGTGCTTGAAATTTATAATTATAATAATAATGACAATAACATTTTTATTGATTGTTTATCCAGCTTCTCGGGTGAAGTTTGCTTAGGAAAACATTGTTTCCTTCAGCGTCAGGCTGGCTCGTCAGCAAGCTCTGAATTGGGATCGGAACCAGTTGACATTTGGTGTCGATGTCAACTAGTGTGTGGGCCCATTCCAGCGCATCTAAAATCTGAATAACTCGCGTCGATTGCGACAATTCGAAACCGTCGCGTTCTCGTTTTCAACATTTCGAACACCGTACTGAGCACTTTTTCTACCGCGCGTCGCTTTGGCGTCTCTGAAGCTCAGTTGTTAAAATGTATTTACATTTTCTCGAAAAATACATGTACTCAAGTACTTTGTAAATACATAGGTATACCCTAAATCCTCGAAAAATACCCCAGGGGAGTTATTTTTTCGTCAGATGTTTTTGAGGGCGGACTTATTCAAGGGGAGGAGTTATTCGAGGGGGGGATTATGTTTTCCTCAGAAAACTTGAACACAAATCATTGCTGACGCAGTCTGTCAACTGATGTTATTCAGGTATTTAACTGTACACAACAACAAAAAGATGTGTGTACACTGCATACACATCATGTAAATATTTATCTGCTGTCGCTGCCGTTGGCTAATATTCATATGTATTTTGTATTGTATTCTTACATACACATGGGCAGTTATTCAGGAGGGGGGAGTTATTCAAGGGGGGGAGTTATTTTTTCCTCACCTCGCCAACAGGGGTGAGTTATTCAAGGGGGGAGTTATTCTAGGGGGGTCTTATTCGAGGATTTGCGGTACATATACTTTTAAAGAAGTACCCATACTCAACTGTACGCGTACTTTTGAAAAGTACACGTGTACAGAAAATGTATTTTTGTCGCTAAACTAGCAATTTTTTCTTGCTAAAATAAAAAAATCTTGAAGAAATCATATCATTTGTCTAAATAAATACTAGATAATCACTAAAAAAGTACGTCTATTATGTCTTCTAGTTCCAGTGTAAAAATCGCTCTCACATGTGAAAGAGTACTAACTTTTCCATTTCCCTGAAAAAGTACCCACTTTTACATATTCTATAAAGAAAAGTACTCACTTTTACATTTCCCCAAAGTAAATGTAATTTACTCACATCACATGTACTCATGAGTACAGGCAAAAAAATATTTTACATTTTCTGTATTCGGGTGTGTGTAAAAAAAGTATGTTACATATACATGGTACTTTGAAAAAGTTCAGTGTTTATAACAACTCTGCTCTGAAGTCTGAATGGCTTTTTCAATCTACCACATGTTCCTTTTTTAGATGTCTCACAGTGTTTCGTGACGCGAACTCAGTTCTGGGTAATGGATATCACGTGTCAGCGCACTTTCATGTTTCTATGCATGGTTGCGTACGTATGTATAAGATGAAACATATTTTTAGAAGCTCAAGGTTGCGGCTCCAAACTCGATTTTTTCTCGAGTCTCGAGTCTCGGGTCGGGTTGGATGCGTCATGTCTTTTTTATATGATAGCTTGCAGAAGTTTTAGATTTTTCACTTGTTACAGATGTTACCGATGTTACAGATGAGTACGAAACATGATTCATCGAGCATCGAGGCACCCGACTCTAAATTTGCCAAAAATTTGAGTTGAGTCAAGTTTGAGTCTTGAATTACGGTCGGTTGAGTCGAGTCGAGTTCTTTGGCACCCAATTTTTCACCGCGAGTCACGAGTCGAGTCCAGATCGAGCCCTACTACAGGTGCCAAACCCACCCAGTCACCTCAAGCTTAGAGATCTAAAAAGGGGAGAACTGCATGTGGAGAACTGCATTCATACTTAGTCAGCCATGCATAGGTAAATAGCAATGAATGCCACAAACAGCCGTCGGTATGCAAGAGTTGCATTTTCAGAATTTTCTCAAAAATATCCCGTCGTCACTGAATGGACTACTGGCTGAAAATACACTAAATAAATACAACCAATAAAAATCAAATTGGCACCGGTCCAAAAATGGCGGGGCAGCGCGCGTCCGAATGGCGCCGATCGGTGTCCAGTCACAAGCACCGGCTGACGCAGTCCACCGACGTGCCCGATCACCGACTGCAGCAGCCGCGCCACGTTATTGGTGGATACCTGCGTCCAGGTGCCTGCGGCGACTGAGGCCTAGTACACATCTAGACCCATTAGACACCTAAACCCGCCACGCATCTAATTCTACTCATCACGCATCTAAGTCTACTCATCACTAACACATCTAGGATTATGAGTTTGGTATATAATTTGACACACCCATTCTAAGTGTGTGGCAGGCAAACACAAACACCTGTATGGCTTTGTGTTTGCCGTTCAGTCTAGAGCGGGCCCACTAATATCACTATCATCCAACCATTTTCGGGCGCGCTGACAATGGAAACAATGCATGCTGCCACTGCCAGCGCCGCTTAATAATGAGCTATGTTTAATTGAATATACCGTATTTCCTCGAAATACCCCCCCCCCCCCTCGAAATACCCCCCTCAAAATGGGCACTATGAATTGGTGGTCAGGGAAATGCATAAACAGACGTTCAAAACACTTACTGTGTTACGTTAGAACATCGTTTATACCATCTACATCCTTCCTTATATAAGGCTGTAAAAACTTATAAATGGTGGTTATTGTTGCATTTTTCACTTTTTTCTCTCAAAATTTTCACTCTGAAAAAATAAACCCCCGGGGGTAATTCGAGGAAATACAGTAGAATTACACGATCCAACATGTAGATAATTGCTGTTTATCCGCAGACATTGTCTATATGTGTAATGGGTTTAGATGTGTACCGGCACAGGGCCCCTGCGGCGGCTTTTCTGACAGGATTTTTTGGTGTTTGGTGGATTTCGTGGCCGTGATGTTATTGTGCATGGTGACTGTAATTAAAACAGAGCTGTAAAAACCGAGCCTGTAGCTGTACGCACAGAAACTCGGCATGCACAGAAGCCCGTTACGCACAGAAGTTAACTCGGTACACACAGAAACTCGGCCCGCACATAACTGATGCCATGTGCGTGCCGAGTTTCTGTGCTTACCGAGTTTCTGTGCGTACAAAGTTTGAGTGATTTTTCACATTCTCTTCTATTTTATTCCCTATGTAGCAGTAGTTGACACCCGAAATTTTGCCAACCGTTACATCTGTTTTCTACATGTAAAATATGTAGAAAACAGCTGTAACAGTTGATGAAATTTCAGGTGTCAACTACTTCAACACACATGAAAATCCTGAACTCAGATGGCTGACTGGGGACCCACCGCACAGAAGCCCGCCACGCACAGGGCCCAGTTGTGTGCGTAATGCTACGATTACAGCTCGGGCGTAAAATTCCAGCGTAAAATTCCATCGCAAAATTGATTACATAAAAGTGGATGATGATACAGGTCTGCAATTTTTCATGGAGAATATGTTTATCAATACCTTCATTGTGTCCGAGAGTCATCATCCACAGCCACTGCAATTTGATTGTGGAAATTCAAAAATTTATATTTTACGCTGGAATTTTACGCCAGCTGAAGAAAAGTCAATTCTACGCCAGGTGATTGCATGCAATGACATAGCGTAGAATTGATTTTTCTTCAGCTGGCGTAAAATTCCAGCGTAAAATAGAAATTTTTGAATTTCCACAATCAAATTGCAGTGACTGTGGATGATGACTCTCGGTCACAATGAAGGTAAAAATAAACATATTCTCCATGAAAAATTGCAGACCTGTATCATCATCCACTTTTATGTAATCAATTTTGCGATGGAATTCTACGCTGGAATTTTACGCCCGAGCTGTAATCGCTCCATAACGGGCGTCTGTGCGTGGCGGGTTTTGATTCTGTGCGTTACGGGCGCGTGTGCGTAACGGGTTTCTGTGCGTAATGAGCCTGGCCCGTAAAAACCGACGTGTCGCACTTTTCGTCCTTTCTGGTAATAAGATCTAGGGCCTTATACCCGCGGGGTTTCCTATCAAATTTTACTCTAGCTCTATTCATTAGAGACTGCTTCATCGCCGAGTTGAGCAATTTGGTTGAATGATGTGCGATTGCGAGTATGGACAGCCTTAGTGTAATGCAGGTGTATATCAATAGTGCCTCGGGCAGATTTCTTTTACACACTACTTTTGAAGAAAACCTACAGTCACAACTCACAACCCGCAAACGCACATCGCATCCTTGGTATATTAAAAGATATTTAATGGATCCTACTTCATTTTATCCACGTTGCCTAAAAATCTGACACTTCCAGGCGCCTCATTCGATCCGCTGACTTTGGGTTCTTCCGGCCGTCGACTGCAGCTGCAGTGGGGCGACGCGCCCGAGCTGGACGCCGACACCGGCAGCACGCTGACCGTGCCGCACTACGGCGCCGGCGGCGCCAATTGGCCAAACTACAAGCGTGAGTTTTTTGCCATCTCTGGTTTTACCGAATTTCTTCTAATAGAAGGGCGCCCTTCTTATTTTTCGTCAACTGTTTTTACCTGCCCTTCTATTGGAGATGCCCGCAATCACTAAGCCACTAAATCAATGATATTTTATATATTCATTTGGCATTTGGCACAATTCCAGTACTCTGTGTACCTTCTATTGGAGACCGCCCTTCTATTTACTTCGTGGCCTAAATTCAGTCGAAAAAGTGTACATTCTATTGGAGACGCCCTTCGATTAGAAGAAATACGGTAATTGATTTGAAAAACTTTTTCAATATTTTTTTTTTACAAAGCCATCTCGAGCTGTGTGAGTGCATGCGGAAGCTCAAACTTTTGTTATTGGCGGCCCGCACATTAGTTGACGGCTCACGTCGACTCAGTTGACACACGTACACGCAGTTGACAACGGCTGAACTTCTTTGAAGTGTCCACTAGTGCGCGAGTCGCCCTTAATCGCATGTCTCGCACCCCCATCACAGTGGACGTGGTGGACACTGGTCTGATGCGTACCCAATCAGTGGGCCTCTCAGCATCATCCGCGAGTGCAGCCAATGCACTCTCGCCGCCGGCACAATATGGCGCCGGCTGGCACCGGCCCACGGCGTACAGCGAGTCATCGAACCCGGAGCGGCACGAGCCGCTGCCGCGGCAGCCCGCCTATACGGTCGGCGCGGCGTCCGACGCCCGCTACAGCGACTACGACAGCGCGTTCGCCTATGGACAGGGGTGCTACACGCCGCCCGACAGGCTGCCCAATGCGCAGTGAGTTCCTTTTCCTTCTGAGGATGCGGATGAAGTTCATTTGCCCGACGCGGTTTTTCGGGCAGCCCGATTTATTGTACCCGAAATTTCTTGTGTATGAACTGGGATTTATCGAGGTTCCGATGGAGACGTCGATAAAACCGCGCCGGCGCTAGTTTCGCAAAACGAGAAGTGCGACGTGAAATCGCAAAGGCGAAGTAAATAAAAAAGGTGTTTATTTATTAGCTTCTGAAGAAATATGAAAAATGACAGAAAATGGCTTGGAAAGTTCTTATGGTGTCCTTAGCACCTCCAAGCCAATACCCTGTTGTGAAGTAAAAGCACAAAGGCGAAGTGAAATGGCAAGTGAATTGGCAAATGAAATGACAAAGGCGAAGAGAAATTACGTTTTATTATCATTTTTTAATCGCTTTTGCCAATTCACTAGCCGTTTCACTCCGCCTTTGCGCTTTTACTTCGCCTTTGCCATTTCACTTCTCACTTCTCATTTTGCGGAACTGTCCGAACCCAGCCCAGGTCAAACATTCCCGTTCGCATTGAATAATACCAATTGCAGATGGGCCGGCGCGCACGGCTACAACGGGTCGTCGTCGGCTCGCTACGCGCAGCCGCGGCCCAACGAAATCGTGGGAAATCCGGCCGCGCGGCCGCCCGACTCCCTTTTGGGCGGCCGGCCAATGGGCGACGTCAAACCGGTTGGAATCATAGTTGTTAAAAAGTATTTACGTTTACTCGAAAAATACGTATACTCGCGTATTGAGTAGATACGTTTACGTTTCCCATCAAAAAAATACCTGTACCCATCGGGTCTGTGCCATCCCACATCTAAACCCATCCCACATCCTGGCCCAGAAATTGGATGCCTGTCACATTTGATGCGTATTCCTTGCATTTTTGGTGGATAATGGATGCAAAAAATGTTGATGATGTAAAAGTGCTACATTTAAGAGCCACTTTCGATGACTGGGTGATTTCGCAGGTCAAAGTTGTACTCAATAACACTGACTGCACTCAATAGTTGTCAACTGTCATGTTTAAACACATGTGTGGTGCCTTCAAACACTCTAACATGTTATATTACCTAGATTGATCACCTTGTGTAGTGATGGAAAAGCGCCATGGCGCTGGCGCCTGGCGCTAGCGCCAAAGCAGAAAGCGCCATGGCGCTTTTGGCGCTTGGCGCTATTTTAGCGTGGCGCCATTGGCGCTTGGCGCCGGGCTCTCAAAAAGCGCCATGGCGCTTTTGGCGCTTGGCGCCATTTTCTGGTGGCGCTATTGGCGCCTGGCGCCGGCATTTTAAATGGCGCCAAAAAAGCGCCAACCTTGATTATAACAATTGCCATGATGCTGTGGAATTGAAACTCCAGTTGATCAACTTTAGGTCAACTGAATAAATATTGATTTATGTAAGGGTGTTATGGGACATATTTATTAAATATTGATTTATATTAGGAGACAACTTTATTTACATAGAATACAAGTAGAGGTGTTTAATTGTGCTTTTTTATTCAAAGGTCATCATATTTGGACGTGGAGCAAGTGCTTTCTGTTTTCTCAAAAATGTATCCATTGTATCCACCTTTATTCATTTTAAGCCTCAACTTATAAACGTTGATGATTAAGACACAAGAGATAATTGATTTCAAGAAAATGGATTTTTGCTTTCTAATCACTGAATCCCCTTCCTGAATAGTTACCCCTTACTTGGTGGATTGAACTTTAATGGTTAAAGTTAAATCGACTACATCGACATCAGCAGTACGTCGCAGTTATGTAGTCTTTATTCTACAAACGAATTGAAGAAAAATTTTTTGGCGCTGGCGCTATTGGCGCTTGGCGCCATTACCCTGTGGCGCCATTGGCGCGTGGCGCTGACATCCAGAAAAGCGCCATGGCGCTTTTGGCGCTTGGCGCTATTTTGCTCTGGCGCCATTGGCGCTTGGCGCTGTGGGTAGGAAAAGCGCCATGGCGCTTTTGGCGCTTGGCGCTAAACGTCTGGCGCTTTTTCCATCACTAACCTTGTGTCATCATGACTCTTGAATCTTGAAATTCCTTAAATTAAATAGTCTATCTGAGAGACAAAGTAGATTTAGATGTGGGATGGGTTTAGATGTGGGATGAGCCTTCGTCTACCCACCCACCTTTACGCATACTTTTTGACAGTACTCGAGTACAGAAAATGTAATTAAGAAAAATTAATGGGGTGTATAAAAAGCAAAAATGACTCAAACAAATTGAAAACGGAAATATCAACGGTGAAAATGTCAACGGAAATAATCAAAGTTGCGACCGGTATGCAAAACGATGACTATCACTTTTTACTTTTACTTACTTTTGTGTTTTTTCGGGTACAAATTTGAAAACATACTCGCTTTTACGTTTTCTATGGGTAAAAAACCGGGTTTTACGTTTCACATTTTGCGTAAAAAAATTTCTTTACGTTTTCTGTATCGAGGAGTGAGTAAAAATAAGATACTTTACGTTTACGTTTACTTTGAAAAAGTTCGATACTTTTAACAATTCAGGTCGGCGGCATGGACGCCAGCGGGTCTGTGCCGAATTTGGCCTTGCTGGCAGGCCTCATAAACGACGGACGCAGTGCTTATCATAGGGATAAGACGGAGTTCATTAGGTGGTTGGAAGACGTGAAGCCCGCGACTGGAGGTCAACCGCCAGTGAGGAAATATACGGTTGGCTTTTGGCTTTCGGCCAAGGGGCAGTCACGCATCCTGTTAAGTGTGATGTGATGTAAAATATCATACAAATTTGATCAAATGTGATGTAAAATACCGTATTACCTCGAATTATCCCCCCCTCCCCTTGAATAACCCCCCCTCGAATTAACCCCCCCTCAAAATGGGCTGAGGAAATAATAAACCCCCCCTCGAAATACCCCCCCCCCCTTCGGAATGATGTACGTCATGTACATAATAAATATGTCATGTATGCAATGTACATGATGTATATTACTGTTAATTTGTATTGCAGCTACACATAGACTAGTTTGTGTAGATAGCTATCTACGTTTTTATGTCCAAATATATCCTGTTTGGACACATTTATTACCTGTTTGGGTATGCAAATGCCTACTACAGTATTACCTCGAATTATCCCCCCCTTGAATTAACCCCCCCCCCCCTCGAAATACCCCCCTAAATTTCGGCTGAGGAAATAATAACCCCCCCCCCTCGAAATACCCCCCTAAAATTGAGTGTAAAGAGAACGTACATGACAAATACCGCAGTTTGTGATCTGTACAAGTCAGAACACACGTTAAGACTGATGATTGAGTGATCTTAGGGAACGGTTTATGTGTGTATACAGTTATATATGCCTAAAAACCCATATACGTCTATGTAAACGCTTGATTTCTTTACGTCTGAGTATGCGAAATTTCTGAAAATTTCTGGCGAAATAATAGACCCCCCCTCGAATAAACCCCCCCTCGAATTATCCCCCCTCAAATTTTGCTGGCGAAATAATAAACCCCCTGGGGGTATTTCGAGGTAATACGGTATTTACTACGATCCTTACGAAAATTTCTGACGAAAGAATAAACCCCCCCCTTGAATAACCCCCCCCCCCTCGAATTAACCCCCCTCAAATTTTGCTGACGAAATAATAAACCCCCATGGGGGTATTTCGAGGTAATACGGTATCATACAAATTTGTGTAAAATGTGATGAGAATATCTTAAGTTCAAAATTGTTTCTTCCTTACCTTGATTGACACTTTGCAATTGCATGACATTTGACATTGTACAATTGACACCGCAATTTACAGGGTGCGAGACTTTCAGTCAGGGTCCACCAGAGTTACTTTCAGCTCTGGGAATTTAATTTTTTAAATAAGCTCTTTAAATAGCTTTCCGTTTCCAGTATGACAGTTCGTACAACGCGCGCATAATGGAAGGGTTCCATCACAACGAGATGGCGGTGCCGCGCAGCACAGGGCACTCGCCGCACGACACCATCGCCGCACTGTGCGTTTCACAATTTTGTAGCGTATATAATTGATATTTTCGTTCTGTTTTGATTATGGAAGGGCGTTGTGAGTAACTACATAAACATTTGTGCTGTCCATAGATAAAAACTTACAAATGAAAAATGAAAAATAATGATAAATAGGTAGTCACCTGACTAGTGATGTGAAAAGCGCCAGAGTTTTGGCGCCAAGCGCCAATAGCGCCATGGCGCTTTTCCATGTGTGGCGCCAGGCGCCAATGGCGCCAGACGACTTTAGCGCCAGGCGCCAAAAGCGCCATGGCGCTTTTCCGGACTGTAGCGCCAAGCGCCAATGGCGCCAGAGAACAATGGCGCCAAGCGCCAATAGCGCCAGCGCCAAAAATTTCTAAATACTTATCTGCGCGGTTAGTCCATCTACATAAGTATCTTCTATATACATAGGTAGGTATCTAAATAACTGGATGGTCAATACACCTTTTTCAAAGGTATTCCTTTTTTGGAGTGCCAATGAAAAACGTGAAACATTCTGCACCAAATTCACATAAAGTGACGGTTATCAGCATTTAGAAAGTAATGTGAAGATAAATGTCTGGTTTTCATCTAAAATATTTAATCTCAGATCAATTTTTATTGATTCTCAAACTAAGATTCATAGAAAAACATTCAACATTAAACCTAATTATGACAACAATTGAATGGCTGAACAACACTATTAGTATATGCTGCCATTTTTATGTATTTGGCACAGTTCCAGCAGTATGACACTTCTATTGGAGTACCGCCCTTCTATTTATTTTGTGGCTTAAGAAATATCAAAAAGTGAATTTCTATTGGAGATGCCCTTCTATTAGAAGAAATATGGTATTTACATTTTCTCAAAATCACACGTTTTTTTAATGCTAGATGTCATGGTAGATTCATTCCGCGCGCTATATATTGTTATTGGGGATGGCTAAAGTTTCAGTTGGTGACTGATTTCAAGCAAATGAGCATGCCATTAATGGATATGCTAGTTATGCAAACAATCAGAGTAGATAATTATCAATGACACTCTGATTTTGAGAGAAGTTTGAATTATAATTATAACTTAGGTGAATAACTATAATTTGTATGCAACGTAAAAACTATCATTTTTTGTCATAGTTGATGCATCGCTCAAAAAGTACATAAATCATATGGCGCTTTTTTGGCGCTTTTTAAATCGCTAGCGCCAAGCGCCAATGGCGCCACAGCATTATAGCGCCAAGCGCCAAAAGCGCCATGGCGCTTTTGACGTTCACGGCGCCAAGCGCCAATGGCGCCACGGCAGAAAGGCGCCAAGCGCCAAAAGCGCCATGGCGCTTTTTGCTTTGGCGCTAGCGCCAAGCGCCAGCGCCATGGCGCTTTTACATCACTACACCTGACCTCAACCAAGTGCCTATGTTCCGCTAGTGGAGAAGTGAGAAGTAAAATGGCAAAGGCGAAGTCACATGGCAAGTAAAATGGCAAACGCGAAGTAAAATATAAAAAAAAGTAATTTCACATCCCGTTTGCCATTTTACGTCCCAATTCACTTTGCTTTTGCAATTTCACATCGCCTTTGCCAATTCACTTCGCACTTCTCCACTTGCGGAACTGGCACCAGATCAGTTCACCACCGTCAACAGTTGCCCGACCCTTCGCAGCGCCGGCTCATCAAGTTCATCCATGCGGTCGTCATTCGACAAGAACAGCATGCCGCCGGCGGCCGGTTTGGACGCGCTGCCGGCGGCCGTCGTCGCGCAGCGCAAGTCGCCAGCGACGGTGATGCAGCAGCAGATGCAAGCGACCGTGATGCAGCAACAGATGCAGCCGGGCGCTGGCGGCGGCATGGCTGGCCTCGTGCCAAAGCACCTACAGGCTGCTAGGTGTGATTTCATGGGATATGTGGGTCGTGGGATTAATGGATACGCTTATCAGCGCTCTCGTTGATTGATATTTGCCTGTCTCTCCCACTTTCGACAGCCTCATTCAGACCAGAGTTGTTAGAATTACTGAACTTTTTTTATAAGTATATGTAAACGTAAAGTATTTTTATTTTACTCACCGCAAAGTATAGAAAACGTAAAATACTATTTTACTACTACTTTACTCGTACTTACGCGTAAATGTGGGTACTTTTCTTGTGAGTTTAGAAATGACTACTTTTCTTCATATAATATGTAAAAAGGCCTCATTTTCATACTTGTACAGCACAACGTATGTTTTTCTATAAGCAAATGATAGATAAAATAGTTTTCAAGGTCTCTTTATTCTAGGTGATGAAAATTGCCGCCATCCGTCTACACAACCATTTCGATTTGGTTTCGATTTTTTTAATTTTTAAAGGCACTTCCCTCGCGTATCTTAAATGTTCAACGGAACCACTTCTGTAAATACATAGCAGTGCAATCACTTCAGAAAATTCAATCTGGGACATATTTATAAGATACATTTTCCGTGCGCGTATGCTTTAAAAATGTACGTTACGCGTACATACAGTGCGTGCAGTATTTTTTTAAAAGTATATGTAAATGTATTTACCGGTTACTCGCGTACGTGTATTTTTCGAGTAAACGTACGTACCTTTTAACAACTTTGATTCAGACTAGGGTGTCAAAAAATTTCACTGAAAATGGAAACAGAAAAAAATTGCACTTGCCAGAAAACGGAAACGGAAATGGAATAATTTTTGCACCTGCCGGAAAATACAAAGTAACAACAAAAACCGGAAAACGGAAAACAAAATTTGCATGGAAACAGAAAAAAGGAGCAACAAACAACTGGATGTTGTATTCACAATGCTTCCAAATTGCTTGAAAGATTTTTGTGTAGGAAATTTTTGTGGGTATTTTTGTGTATTGAGTGCGGGTTTGGGTATTGAGATTGGGTATCGGGTTCGGGTTTGGTAGTAGAGTTGAGTTCGGGTATCAGGTTTCGGTTCCAAAAAGTGTGCGGGTATCGGGTTCCGTTCGGTTCGGGTCGGGTCGGGATCCGAACCCTACTCACGAGTAAAAGTAGAAAAAATTCACTTTATGTCTTCTGTACTCGGGGCGGGGAGGGCTACTAAAGAATAAACACTTTACATTTACCTACATATGGGTGAAAAAAGTTCACTACTTTACAGGGTATGGGTTAGCCCCGCCCCATGGCTCTTTTACCCAGACATTTTCACGCACGCGACGCGCTCGCAGGATGGACGCCGAGCGCCGGCGGCAGTCCGAGGTGAACCGGTTGGCCAAGCGCTACGTGTCCAGCACCAACGACACGCAGCTGCTCAAGTTCCTCAAGAAGCGGTCGACCAGCGGCGCGCCAAATTCCGCGCCCGCCCGCCAGCAGCAGCACGGCAGCTCGCGCAGGTGTAGCATTGCTAAGTGATTGAAAGTTTGTCGCGTTACCTCTAATAACCCCCCCCCTTCCTGAGCTTTTTGGTCGAATTTTTGGTTTGTACAGGGTTTTGGTTTTTCATGGAAATGACTTAGGTATTGACTGCGGATTGACTTATTATTTTTGAATAAAAATTCGAGAGGAAAAAAAGGACGGAAAAATACCCCCCTCGCAAGACCCCCGTCTCGAATGATGTAGATCATGTATGCAATATGTACATGTGGTATTTATTGCTCCCAGTTTGCGTCACAGCTACACATAAATATACTAGCCTATGTGGCGTTGTACGTTGATATTTATGTCCAAATATATCCAAATGGCCACATTTATTACCGGTTTTGGGTATGTAAATAAAAGCATAACTATGAATTTCGCAAAAATTTCTACCAAAATAACTACCCCCTCGAATATGACCCTCTCAAAATGCCCCTCCCCCCTTCAAATTGGCACTCTGAAAACATAAACCCCCTGGGGGTATTTGGAGCAAATATGGTGATCTATTTTTTATGCAACCCAAACCCATCTCTTTCCTTCGAATATATTAAGGAATTATTCAAGGGGAAAGTTTAACGAGGTAATGCGACATGATTAGATAAAATGGCACTGATTCAGAGTGTGGACCATTGAATTTGCTAATGTCCCTCCGCACGCCAGTTTTTGGCGGAAATTTGTCAAGTATTTTTGCTAACAGTTTACTGTCAAATTTCCGTCATAAACTAGTGTGCGGTGCGGAGCCACATCACGGCAAATGGCGAATGTTTCGAACAAGAACAGATGTATGGGTGTATTTAAATGGGTATTCTTTTTCATGAGCATGAGTTTGAGTAAGCGCCTAAAACGCTGTTTGATTGTAGGTTTGAAAAGTGTGTTATTCTTTTTAGGTATTTATCTGTGATCTACGTTTACATGAAGGAGCATTCACACAGCTTCGCGAAAAATAAATTGCGCTTAAACGAAAAAAATTCATTAAAAACTCCACCGTAAACTCAATCATATTGGAACGGTTAAAGGTATGACTCTGGAACTTGTGAAGGAGTATGTAAAAAATTATTATCATTATTGTGTCCAAAATAAGCGTGAATAGTTCAGGTTTTCTGAATATATGAATTTTTTCGCAATTTCTGTCACATTTTGATGCAATTTATTTTCGCTAAGCTGTGGCTGGCCCTGCATTTATGTTGTATTTAGGTATGTTCTGCGCGATCGTGACCGAACACTTACTTTCATTAACATTTTGAGAGATATTTTTTACATAGTGTACTATTTAAATGTAGTTGCTCGAACTTACCAAAAAAAGTTTTTTTCAAAACTACTACAATAAGACAGTTTGTGCATTTCAGGGCATGCCCAACTTTTTAATGTACATTCTGTAGTAGGTCTTCCTAAGAATTGAAATAAAATACCCTAATTTCGTTTCAGCTAATTAGAAATAGGGCATTCACGTTTAACGTTTCAAAAATACCGGCCTATCTGACCATTTGTGTTCCAAATGATATCCACTCAGTCATCGTGGGAAGTCTCAAGCAAAAATTGCATGTAGGTAAATAAATTGCTTTTACCTATTTTGAATACGATAGTTTTAAAATCGGTCAGTCGCCCTCTAAAAACCAGTACTGTGTTTACATTATTAAATACTACATAAATAAATATAGCTGTCGTATTTTTTTCGATAAATCTTTTCTATCGGTGTATGAGTATTGAATCGCCATGTTTAGCTTTACGTGTCTGATAAACACCTTCCCCGGACAAGTTCACCACCCATTTTTTTATTTCACTTCGAATGCAATATCTCCGTTCATGGGGGTGTTATATAGCTGAAACTTTGTATATATAAAGTTGTGAGACCCCTCTACTCCCCAACAATGGGGGAGGTGCAGCGACTCACTACAGGGTGGGTCGCCCCATATGCAACATTTTTTTGGCGTTTTTGGTGTCCCAATCAAGTTCACCACCCACTTGATTGGCTACACTACGAGAGACATATCTCCAGCTGTGATGGCGGTATGAAGCTGAAATTTGGGGGATGTCTTGCCAACAACCCCCCTCACAATACACCAGTGGGGCGGCTGCCGACGACCCACTAAAGCATGGGTCACTGCATAAAAAGTTGACCATTTTCTAAAAACAGCCCAAGTGTCCCAAAACAAGTTCATCACCCAACTGCATTAAAAAATGTTGCAACAACATACCTAATATAAAACTAAATCGGGTTAAAACCCTAGTTCAGCCAAAAAAATTTTTTCAGTAGGGCACCCACCCTGTCCCATAAACGGTAGACCGAAAATTTCACTTTAAACCAATTTTTTGTTTCATACTTAAAAAGTTGGTTTACAAAGTTCACTAGAGAATGGTCTAAGGTTCAAAGTTATGTAAACAACATATCCTCTCAAATGCTTCCATAAGGAAATTTATTTGGGGTGAATGAAAAAGTGAAAATTTTGTCAAATTTTGTTCCTGCAATGACATCATTTTGACATCATAGAATTCACCCCAAGTAAATTTTCTTATGGAGGCATTTTAGAGGTTATGTTGTTTACATAACTTTGAACCTTAGACCATTCTCTAGTGAACTTTGTAAACCAACTTTTTAAGTGTGAAACAAAAAATTGGTTGAAAGTGAAATTTTCGGTCTACCGTTTATGGGACAGAGTGGGTGCCCTACTGAAAAAAATTTTTTTTGGCTGAACTATGGTTCCAACCCGATTCAGTTTTATATTAGGTATGTTGTTGCAACATTTTTTAAAATGCAGTTGGGTGATGAACTTGTTTTGGGACACTTGGGCGGTTTTTAGAAAATGGTCAACTTTATATGCAGTGCTTTTGTGGGTCGTCGGCAGCCGCCCCACTGGTGTATTGTGAGGGGGGTTGTTGGCAAGACATCCCCCAAATTTCAGCTTCATACCGCCATCACCGCTGGAGATATTGCTCTTGTAGTGTAGCCAATCAAGTGGGTGGTGAACTTGATTGGGACACCGAAAACGCCAAAAAAATGTTGCATATAGGGCGACCCACCCTGTAGTGAGTCGCCGCACCTCCCATATTGTTGGGGAGTAGAGGGGTCTTACAACTTATTTTATACAAAGTTTTAGCTTTATAACACACTCATGGATGGAGATATTCCATTCGAAGTGAAATAAAAAAATGGGTGGTGAACTTGTCCGGGAAGGTGTTTATATATGTGAGTGAAGCTTGTAGAAGCGCCCAGCGGCGTGACATGTGTTCACATATTTGTGAAGCTAGGTGAAGCATGTGGAAGACAATTCACCAAAACTTTAGTGAAGCGTGTGTAAGCATGTGGAAGGCGAGCCGCTTCACGCGCATCCAGCCCGCTTCCCGACACATCATTCCCCCATTTTTTACTGTTTAAAAGTAAATTCAAAGCTTCATTTGTCAACGAATGTCTTTTTAAAACCATCATCGTTGACAAACAGGAAAAACGGAGTCGATACAACCAACGTATGTTTTGTGCCTGAAATCGCATTTTCTTTATTTTGAAAAAAAAATTTTTTATAGATGATGACGTCATGATGGAGTGTTCCATTCGGAAAACGTCGGTCGGCCGAGTATACAGTATATCCTAGAATAAGATCCCAGGGAAGCTATTTTTTCGTCAGAAGTTTTTGAGGGGAGGTTATTCAAGGGGGGTGTTATTCAAGGAGAAGTGTCATTTTTTCTCAGACATTGTACTTTATTAATTGTACATATGAGTGCATTCCGTCAACCCAACCCATATAATCCAGGTATTTAACGGTTTAACAACAACAAAAAGAAAGTATTCATGCTAAAATTCATGTTCATTGGCATCAGAATCATTGAAATATATATTGTGGTTACACATATCAAATATATAGAGAGGGAGTTATTCAAGGGGGTATTTGATCCTCACATGTCCAACAGGGGGAGTTATTCAAGGGGCGGTGTTATTCAAGGGGGGTCCTATTTTAGGATATACGGTACTTTGTTTCAGAACTCAGGATATCATGCATGTGCATTTCAACCACAAATTACAGTTCAATAAACAGGTTGTGGTTGCTATAGCAATAATGTACAGGTGTCTCATGCGTTCATGCGCCTGCTGAGTCAGAAAGCTCTTAGCAAGTGGAAAATGACATTAAAATCATGGCAGCATGAAACAAAAGTTCAATAGCTATTTGAAATTGATAAATAAATAATTTGACAAATTCATAACTGAAATCAAGGCCAAAAACGCTCATGTGGCACCATTAGCAGTTCTGGGCACAAAAAATCTAGCCTTAATCTGTCTGTGGTGTAAACACCATTTTTTATGTTGAAGTGTTTTACTAATATTTATGTGTGATCAGCATGTTTTCCTTCAAATGAGTTATAGTTACATAGACTGTGTAGTTTCAATTCAACTGTGGGTGTGGAATTATGTAGACATTCATAAATAATTTATTTGTGCTTATTTACCAATTCGTCCAATGTGCTGATGGAACACAAGCACAGCAATTTAGCACATGATGAACCTCCAACAAAGGTTCAATCAATGACGAATTTTGATAATTTTGATGTGTGTGACGTGTGTTAATTGTATATTTAATTCACAAACATTCAGACTGATGAATGCTAATTGTACCCCACAGTTGTAGTTATCTGGCTATGTAAATAGTAGCAGTAGTAGTAACACTCAAATTAATGGTAGTAGCCATCGTGGTAAATTCTCTCAAAATGCACAAACATACTCATTCACATACAAGCCACACAAATCCAATTTTTCCCCTCAATTTTTTGCCCCTTGCAGGTTGAAATATGTCACAATAATAAATATTTATAAATACTCAACTGAGCATAACATATGACATATTCAAAATAGCATGGAAGCCACACCAAGGCAGCTCAGTTTTAATCAACAGAAATCAAGCCTCCTGACTGCAGCAAACTCTAACATCAAACCAACTAATGAACACTCTCCTAATTATGATATCCAGATCAGAAGTAAGCAACTGGCAGTGTGCATGCAGGTAAGTTAGATAAACATGATGTGTAGATATTTATTTATGTTGTATCAGTTCAATGAAATATCTTTGCATGTGAATATACAACTTGATACAGAGATACAAAGCAGTGATGTAACATGTAGATACATGTAGCAAAACTGTGCAAGTTTGTTCATGTCCCAAGGTGGACATAGATGGCATAACTTTTTAAGGAAAACAATCATGCATAGGAAAGGAAACCAAACAAAACAAATGTGAAAGTATTTGAAAAAATAAATTTTGATGATACATCCTATCCAGTCAACACCCAGTCTGTTAATGTACTTGTACTGAACGATTCATAATATTTGTATTTTTTCCTGCATCATTCATAAATCACATGCATGCGTGCACATGCAGTGATACACAACTTTTCCCTAATTCAGGCTTCATACTTTGAGCATCTGTGGAAAAAGCGCACCAAACATCTACTGAACAGAAAACATCAACACCTAGACTTGGCACAGATAATACATTTTGGCTCTAAAGAGAAGACACCTGCCATTCGGAATCAGTTTAAATCATACAGTGAAACTCCCAGTGTCAACTCTGGATCACATTTATCACCATCTATACCTGTGTCTCTGAATAATTCGGCACTTTTGAGATACAATCTTCACAACAGGTATTTTTGATGAATCCAAAAAACTACAACAGAAAAATACTAGGTGTAAAAGGTAACACAACAGATTTGTAGGGATATAAATTCTATAATTCAAGCAGTGAAAGCAGTGTTCAAACTAGTGATGGAATGGCGCCATGGCGCTAGCGCCATTTGAGGGCGCCAAAGGGCGCCGCGCTATTGCGCCATTTCTGTGGCGCCCGCATTCTGAAAGGCGCCATGGCGCCTTTGGCGCTTGGCGCCCTCTTTTTGTGGCGCCCACTTTCCGAATGGTAACAAGGCGCCCTTGGCGCCTGGCGCCCTTTTTCTGTTGGTTTTTTTCCCCACCCAGCTAACAGGGGAGTTTTTCAAGGTGATGATTCAAGTAGATTGAACTTATTCAAGGATATGTGGTACCGGTCATTTGATAAAGCTTATGCACTACACTCTATCCCATCTAACTTTGAAAACCGGGTTTTGTTTATTCAATATTTATTTCAATAAAAATATTTCAAACTGAAAACCACCACTCACAGGCAAACATCCTCAAAAAACTCTTTGGACAGTAGCAGGTCTGTAATTAATCCCAAGCGCAGTGAGCCAAACCTGAATTTTCAGACGCCCCCTCTGTCCAACCCCGAATCTAGTGAAGGACAAAAAATGTATAGAGCCTTTTTGAAAGAGCAAGAAGGTGAAAATATGACTGAAAATAGCAATGAAAAAGAGAATGGGTGAGATTTTCACAAACAATTTGGCAATCTAGTAATACCGACAAGTTTAATTGTATTGAGTAGGGATGGTCAGCGCTATTTTCGAGGACTTTTTAAAAGAGACTTTTTAAAGCACAAGACAACAGTGCTTTTTTAATCATTCAAGCATGACCAATTTTTTCCCCACAATTTTCAAATATTGGCGCCACACAAGCTAGTCACACAGTTTCTATTTGAAGTACATAAATACTAGGGATGGCCGGCGTGTTTTCAAACGTTTTTTTTTTGAAAACATTGTTTGTTTGTTTTAAAACGCAAGCATCGAAACCGTTTTTTTAATGGCAGCCAAAATTTTTAGTACCAAGCACTAGGTATTTTGCAATTTTTTGCGCGGATGCGCGCAATTTCACATGCATATTATTAGGTTGTTAACTAAGTAAGTTTAATTTTTTGCGATCTCACATACACATACATTCATGTGTCCCATTCTGTTGTACATTGGCCGATTTTGATTCCCTTCAAGTATGTTGAGGTTTGAGGTCTGGGCTATGACAAACTGTTTTGGTTTGCTCGAATAATCCCCCAGATCAAATAAGTGCCGAGATAAGGGGGGTCTATAAAAAAGTGGTCATTTTGCACGGATGATCTGCACATTGACTTTGAAGCTTAATAACTGAGCCATTTCTGGGCCGATTCAGATTGTTCAACACTTAAAATGATCAGGACAACCTGCAGATTCTATTTTTGTAGACGGATTTATGATGTCTAAATTCTGTATGCTGATTTGACCTGGATTTGGAACATAAAAAATAGGTTTTTGAACACGCTATCATATACTTTAGACAAAAAGGATAAATCTGGCGCAAAAAATATTTCAATATCTCCTTCCAATCAAAAGTTATAGCACTTTGAACTTCCGCCTCACACTCATAAAATAACCGCATGCAGAACAGTGCATACAGATAATCGGAACAAAAAAATGAAATCTGCAGGTCATTAAGCCAAAATTACATCTCAGTGGCGTTTGATGTGAAATGATGACGTCCTAAAATTGATAACATCAAAATAGACATAGGTGCAGCGTTGAAATTTCAGAATTTGATAGTTCTAGTAATTGTGTGTTATGTCCTAAAAAAAATTAAGAAAATAATTATTATTAAATAAGTTATTAATTTTACGTCAAAATTTACACATTCTACATCAACATTTCACGTCAAACATTTTACGTCACCAAAAAATTTTGCCTAAAAATTTATAACTACATAAATAATGATTATTTGATAATTTTTTTGGGACATTACACACAATAACTAGAACAATCTAATTCTGAAATTTCAATGCTGTACCTTTGTCTATTTTGATGTAATCAATTTTACGACGTCATCATGTCACGTCAAACGCTGCTGAGCTGTAATTCCGGCTTTATTATTATTTTAAGCATTCATAGGTGAAAATCGGCTGAGAAAAAGCCGAGATGTAGAATTTTGAATTTGCATGCTTTGTTCTTCATGTGATAATTTATATTTTTGGTTTGGTGGTGAAGTTTGAAGTGCTGTAACTTTTGACTGGAAAGAGATATTGAAATCATTTTTGGGCCAGATTTATTCTTTTTGTCTACGGTATATGACAGCATGTTCAAAAAAACTGTCTTCAAAAATTATTATTATGATTTTTTGACATGTTCAAAAACCGCGTCAAATCAGCATACTGAATTTGGATATCACTAATCCAACCGTAAAAATTGAATCTGCAGCTGCCAAAATTGAATTTTACCATGGGAACTGCTTGCCTGCATTGCTGAGCTCTGTGTGCAGCAAGAAACATTCTAAGCATGGACAGCATATGGCAATGCATATATGGAAATGTGGCATTTATTTATTTTTGCTGCAGTGTTGCATCCATTGCCAGCAACTCAGAATTGGGGGTAGGCATACAACTGAGTGGGGCTATTTGGTGTGTAAATTTGAGGTTATGGCTTTGCTCTATTAGGGAGAAAAGTTGGCCCAACTGTGAATGAGTAATGTGCAATTATTTTGTATGGAATGAAGATGGAAGTTTGTAAGTGCTATAACTTTTGATTGGAAAGAGATATTGTAAAACGTTTTTGTCATATTAATTCTCTCTGTCTAAAGAATGTTAAAGACTGTTTGATAACAAAATTTTGATGCTGCAAACTCCAGTAAAATAAGCATAAAATATTTAGACACCATTGAAAACTTTGAAGTGCCATAACTTTTGATTGGAAAGAGATATTGAACTCATTTTTGCTTTAAATGAATCCTCGTTGTCTAAAGTATATGATAGCATGTTCAAAAAAATTATTTTTTTATGTTCAAAAACTGGGTTAAATTGACATACGTAGTTCAGACATCACTAAACCGACCACAAAACTAGAAGATGCATGTTGTCTTGATAATTTTAAGTGTTGAATGATTCAAATCAGCCCAGAAATGGTCGAGTTATTAAGCTTCAAACACACTCATCCAGATTGCCTATTTTTTGTAAATTTATTGACCATCTTTTTATAGACGCCCCTTATCTCGGGCCTGGGGGATTATTTGAGAAAACAAAAATTTTCCGTAGTAGTCCCAGCATCAAACCCCAACATACTCAAACGGCATCAAAATTGGGCAAGGGACAAGAAATTGGGAAGCAAAAAAGTGCGGTGGACCCGCGGCCTACTGTTTCTCTATGTATGAAAAGTCTCAACTATTCTGCACGGTAGTGTATATCTATTTTGCTTTGTGGACTGCTATGAATGTTGGCAGTGTGGAAGACACTTTACCTCAAATCTCGTGAAGCGTGAGGAAGCGTGTAAAAGGCCGCTTGACAAATGCCGCTTCCACGCGGCTTCACGACATTTTTTTTGCAGTAGTGGCTTTTCCAATTTTTACTCACTACATCACACACAGGGACACCACAGGACAAGGTTGTGATCAAACTGATATCGTGAAGCAAAAACCAAAACTTGATGTGAAACGCGACAGGGTTTACAAAAGCTCGTCCGTAGCCCACATAAAGGTAAAACCGAATGGTGACATTTCTGTTGAAATTATGCACGAGTGCGCTCTTGTTTGATAAAAAAAACTTAAACAATGTACCATTTTCAAAGTTGTGGCGAGTATCAATTTGGCAATGTGTTGAATAAAATTCTTAATAAATGCTTGCAATGTGTGCAAAAACTTTTTTTGCAGTCAGATGCCCAACTCAGAGACTCCATTGAATATAGTTCTGCATGTGAAGATAAACAAAAGCTGATAAAGACAAGGCGGCGTAAACTTAGGAAGAGGGTGCAATCTGACAGAAGGGTTGAGAAATCTGAGGTAAATTTATAAATGTTTACCTCACTTTTGTTGCGAATGAATCAAATGTATGAATTGCTGTGCATTGAGATTCCCAGTGACTGCTTATTTTCAATGCATTATAATTCGTACAATATTTGCTTGAATAAATCCACCTCGAAAAGTTCTCCCCTTAAGGCATATGACCAATTTGTTATGTTCAATTTGAAGACAACTGGCATGTTATTGTGTTAAGAAAACATGTTTTGCAGAATGAATTGATAGAAACATGTTTGAAAATTTTGACAAAAAATAATTCCTCAACTTGAATAATCCCACACTCAAAAGTGTCTGATGAAATAATACTTCCCCAGTGGATTTGTCCGAGAAAAGTATCAAAAAAGTAAAAGTAAAAGTATCAAAAAGTAAAAAGTAAAGGTAGAAAGAAGTTACCAAAAAAGTATCAAGGTATTTTTACCCCAGTAAACTTACACTACCATGCAGCAAAATACACCAACATCCAGGAACAGTTCAAGTGAAAAAGGTAATGATTTGCTATTGCTTATTTGTAAATCAAATAATTATCATGGTTATTTTAAACCACAGCTGGTAATCGAGAGAAGAAACAATCTGCAGAAATGAATCAAAGTGGAAACTTAGAGCCAGGGGGCAGTGCTGAACAAAATTACAATTTTGAATTGGAGCCAAATGGAGAAGTAATTAAAAATGATCAGGCATTAGGTGACTCTGCATTTGAATCTGAGCAGCATACTGATCTAGAATCAAATCACAATCAGTTTTTATTGAGCCAAGGTGA
>CAXIWS010000720.1:0-18532 GCA_964036195.1 Sphaerolaimus hirsutus | reverse complement strand
GACATGGTGTGGGTTTGATTTGCGCGCGTGAACGTGCATAGAATTCACACCTTGACAAACATGATGATAATGATCAATCACTGATAACTTTTTCACACACATGAGTTACAACTTGCGACCGCATGTGCATGACATGTTACTTTCACGCTTTGCATGTTACATTCACCTTTGGGCTGTGGCATGTTACTTTCACGCTTGACATGTTACTTTCACCTTTTGGCATGTCACTTTCCACAACATGTAATATTCCCATGATGGCATGTTATATTCCACAACATGTTAAAGTACACAACATGTCAAAGTGGATTGACCCGTGTCCCTTTCGGCTAACGGTGTCGAACGCTCATGGCGCCCACGCAAAATGGCGCTTTTTTGGCATGTTAAATTTTGTTTTGGTACCTGCGCCATGTCTTTTTAGCTTCGCTAAAACTTCTTAGAGCTAAATACCTATTCTGACGTTTCTCTAACCATTGACACTTTAAGGAGGATATTTAACACCGATTTGATTTACCAATTTAAAAAAAAATAAAAGAATAAATTGAAAAAAACGTGTATTGAAGGAAACGCACCCGCATCATGCGCCAGGGGCGACGCTGACAAGAGATCGTCCAAATCGATGCCAGTTTTTCGCTTCATTTTCTGAATTTGATCTTAGCCATTGATAATTACATTTTTGTCAACACCAAGACAGTGAAACCAACTGTAATTTTCTGCTGGGGCAGTTCAGCTGCGGCGGTGCCGCTCTGGCGCACTTTCCCAAGGGGGGTGATTTTTGGCCGCCGCATGCATAGAAGCCTGGAAGGCGGGTATTTATTAGAAGCTGTATTTACTGTACTCGTATTACTTAGTTGCAACCACCGTGGTTAAACGTATTTACGTTTACTAGAAAAATACTTATACCATATTTCCTCGAAATCCCCCCCCCCCGGAGTACTCCGGAGTACAGGTCTGACCGATCTTATTAAAAAGTACCTCCCCTCGAAAAACCCTCATCAGAAATGAGTGTAACGAGATTTTAATTACCAAAAACTGCTGTTTGTGATCTGTGCAATGCAGAACATGATACAAACAACGACTGAGTTACGTTAGGACAGAGATTATAACATTTACATACTTATATACCGTACTTCCCCGAAATACCCCCCATGAATTAACCAGAGTTGTTAGAATTACTGAACTTTTTTAAAAGTATATGTAAACGTAAAGTATTTTTTTTTACTCACCACAAAGTATAGAAAATGTAAAATACCTTTTTTTTACTCGTACGTACGCGTAAATGTGGGTACTTTTTTGTGGGTGTAGAAACGACTACTTTTCTTCATAGAATGTGTAAAAGTGGGCACTTTTCATACATGTACAGCACAACGTATATTTTTCTATAAGCAAATGACAGATTATATAGTTTTCAAGGTCTTTTTTTTCTAGGAGATAAAAATCATCGTTCTCCCGACTCGTTTACCACATCCATTGTCTCCACTACCATTTCGATTTGGTTACGAATTTTGAAATTTTTAAAGGCACTACCCCCGCATATCTAAAATATTCAATGGAACCACTTCTGTGAATACATAGCAGTATAGTTACTTTATAAATATGTCCCACATTGAATTTTCATAAATACATTTTCCGTACGCGTACGCTTTGAAAGTGTACGCGTACAAGTGCGTACGGTATTTTTTTGAAAAGTATATGTAAATGTATTTACCGCGTACCAGAGTTGCGAAAACGTATTAACGTTTACCCGAAATACCCGGTTATTTGGGTATTTATACTTACGTTTACGTTTACGCTTTCCAAAAATACCGTTACGCTTTGTTACGTTTTCCTGGCACAATTACCCGGGTACCAGAGAAAATGTAAAAATATGCTACACGGAACCGTATTGTTTGACAAATATAGTGTATTATGGTCAGTTCAACATGCTCTAATGTTGAGGAGTTCTAATTCCGCAATAGGAGAACTCAAACACCAATTTGCAAGTGAAAAGTAAAAAGTTGAAGGAAAGTATTTTTGTGAAGGGAGAACTGAAATGCAAAAAAAGTCAAAAACCATTTTAGGGTTTTCTCATGACTGACAATTTGTCTTTTAACTTGTCATTTCACTTACAAATTTACTTTTCTTTCAATTTTTTACTTGCCATTCAACTTGCCATTACTTCTCACTCATAATTTTTTAGTTTTCCTCTTACGGGATTGGCACCTTATGGCCCCACCCACACCCAGTAGTTGACAACAACGCAAAATGTCAACTCCAATCCCATTTCAATATCCCGATCCCATCATTCTAAATATATATAAAATACAGGTAAGCAGGAAATGTTGATGGAGATCATATGAACATCCATATTGTTAAAAAACATTGTGTTTTTGTATTCTCTGATAGCGGAAGCACTTAGTATGATTTTTACGTTTACGTTTTATTTTACGTTTTCCCCGGTATTTTAAAAATACCTTACGTTTTAGTATTTATACTTTTGATTTGGAAATGGTATTTACGTTTACGTTTACGTTTTCCAAAAATACCGGTATTTGTACAACTCTGCCGCGTACTCGCGTACGCGTATTTTTCGAGTCAACGTACTTACCTTTTAACAACTCTGGAATTAACCCCCTTCAAAATAACCCCAGGCCCCAGATTTAATTGGGCAGACAAACTTTTGCCCTCCCTGCCCGGTGCCTGACACGCCCGTCACGCCTGCCAGGCGCCTGACAGTACGTAGCGCCTGCCAGACATGCCCTCACTTGTGTCAGATTTGCCCGAAAACAGGCAAACGAGATTTAATTGTGACGGCATGACAGGCAAAACTGAAAAGAAAAGGAAATATCTGCCCTGCACCCTGGGGGTTAGGGCAGACATAATTTACTACAAAAACGTGTGAAGACGTACAACAAAAAAAAATGTGAGAAAGCTTGGCAGCCGGCCAAGATTTGAAAATCGCCTAAAATATTAAAGTAAAGTAGGTTAGATAGAGCTTGAAAAGGGTTATAACTATGTATATAAATGAAAATAGCGATGTTGACGGTGAAAATTTGCTCCCTCAACAAACTTTCACGTTCAAATTCGCCATTTTCAGCTACATAAATGGTTATTTACCTATTTAAATTGTATTAGTAGCAATTTCGTAATTTTGGCCAGCTGCCAAAGTCACTTCTTCCATTTTCCTTTTTCTTTCAGGAGTAAAATCCCGCCAGACTCGCCCGTCGCGCCAGGCACCTGACAGCTGCCACCCGCCCGCCCTGTCTGGCAGTTGGGCGGTGGCTGTCAGGTGCCTGGCGCGAGGGCGGGTCGGGAGGGATTTTACTCCCAAAAAGAAAAAGCAAAATGGAAGATGTGAATTTGGCAGCCTGCCAAAATTTCAAAATCGCCATGAATACAATTTAAATAAGTAAATTACCATTTACATAGATGAAAATGGCGATTTTGTAAGTGAAAGTTTGTTAAGGCAGCAAATTTGAGCCGTTTTGAGGAAAAAAGGGGAGGGCGGGCGGATGCGGTATGCCTGCCCAATCAAATCTCGACTTGCCAGACACGCCCATCATTTCATCCCACTCAGGTATAATCTGCCCAACTAAATCTGGGGCCAGGTCTTTTCGAGCTGAGGTAAAAATACCCCCTCAAAATACACCTTCCCCTCAAAATTTGCACTCTGAAAAAATAGACCCCGTGGGGGTATTTCGAGGAATACAGTAATTGTCACAAACCTCGGCGCTACGACCAACATCATAATCCTGGCCCAATGCGGCAGTTCGTAAGTGGTGGCCGATCGAAAATACACATTCAGCACCAAAACGGTCAGAAAAATTGTGAACAAGTTGACAAATAGAATTATCATGATGTACTTTGCTATGAGTGGAATGCTGGTGGCGCTGGGGGGTAGGATTTTGGCTATCAATAGAAGAAACACGGCAATTGACATGAGTACGCTGATGATTAGCGTCATTTTTTCACCTGTGGGGTGTGGGGGGTTTCGATTTGAAAATTGGATTTTTTCGGGAGTTTTCGATTGGATGCTTTGATTTTTGAGCGGTGGAAAAAATACTCAAATGTTATAGATTTCAAATGGAAAAAGAATTGATTGATAGGTATAATAATTGATTCTCATCAGAATGGGTGGAATGGATTCATTGTGTTTGTCTGAAACTTAGCATTAAAAAAAATTGTGTAACAACTTTTGCTACGCCACATTTTTATTTAAATTGAAATTTTTATTCTGACGTCAATTTACAAACATTTTGATAAATTCCGTGCGGAGCAAAAATCACTTTTTCGCTTTGAGCTATTTCCCTCCCCCCCCCAAAAAAAAAAAATTCCTTTCACCTTTTGGTCGCATCCGTTTTCCACAGAAAAAAAAACAGAAGGTAATAAAATAAAATGAGAATGTAAACGAACCTGAATCGCAAGGTAAATAGAAAACTGATGTATTCAAAAACACCATTAAAACCATGGGCACAATTAGCACAACTGTGAAAAACAAGGTCTTCCTTCTGATAATCATCATAAAATCGATGGACGCCTTGTTTTTGATCAAAATCGCCGGCACATCTTTCAAATCCCAAATGTTACTGAAACCGTAATCGGTCAAATCGATGCCGCTGCGCTGGCCAATGCGCATTTGCACCTCGTGCGATTTGTACTGCGAGCGGTGAAATTGCTTTGAATTAGTTTTTAAATTGCAAAATAGGTCACTCATATACTCAAAGTATTTTTTTATATGCGCATAATCCTACCATAATTTCACGATAAAATCTTGTGAAAAAATTTCGTAATTGATTATTCCACAGTAAAAACGTAATATTATGATCAAAAACTGTATAATTTTTGGTTCATTATTCAGACGGGTTATGGTGGTTTCCATACAAATAAAAAAAGTTATGTGTGCAGGCTGGATGTATCCCTGGGTGTTTTTTTTTCGTGTCGTCGTGACATTTTGTGGCCATTCTCCCTTTTCACTTTTGCATGCCTTTTCAAATGGGGTTTTTATTCAAGGGGTACTTTACTTCAAGGAGCTATTTCAAGGGTAGTTTTTGACGGTGAAAATGCAATGTAACGTGCCACGGAATCGTGGATATTAATCAATAAAATATGTCTAAGTAAAATAAAATAAAAATAAAATAAAAAAGTAAAAAATAACAACTCACAGTCCAAGATCCAAAAATCAAATGGCACAGCTGTTCATCAAATGGGAAGAATTCCACATCTGGAAAGCAATGCAAATTCAAAGTCACCATTGCTAAATACTTGAATGAAACAGCGCAAAAATCAACTGAACCAATAATGCAAGAACTCTTGTAAATCGCAGGGGGCACCCACAACATTGTGCCATCGGCTTGTATAACCACATTTGAATAATAGGACACCTCGTAATTACCGTCGGCACTGGAAATTGAGAATATTGAAAACAAATTTAACAGAAAAAGAAATGTTCAAGCGTATTTGAACACAGCCAGCCGCTGAAATTGATACACAGGTGGGGACCATAGTTGTTAAAACGTATTTACGTTTACTCGATAAATACGGATACTCGAGTACTGCGTAAATACGTAAACGTTTCCTACCGAAAAAATACTGGTGCTCACTTACTCGCGTACTTTTTGAAAGTACGCGACTACAGAAAACGTATTTCAAAGAGGCTTTTTAATAGGCATTTTCAACGCATAAATGTAAAAAAGGAGAGAAAAGCTAAAAATAGGGATAAAATATCCATAATAGCATAAAAATATGCAAAAACACATTAACTAGTGCATCTGACGGAAAAAATTCGAATATTAGTGATTCTGAGTTAAAATCGGGGCACAATTTCTCAAAAATACCCACTTTTACGTTTTCTGGGACAGAAGTAATTCACCCACGTTTACTCAAGAGTAAAAGTAAAAAATAAATACTTTACGTTTTCTGTACTCACCTGTGAGTAAAAAATAAATACTTATGTTTACATTTACTTTTGAAAAAGTTTAGTACTTTTAACAACTCTGATGGGGACTGGCTTACTTTAGAACGACTACCTACATTTGACTGTCTCATTAATACCTAGGTACATAAAATAGGTAGAATACCTAACAGAACAAATAGTAAACTTTTCCTTCATGAAATTCGAACAACACAAAAACAAATAAAAAACCGACTTGTTGTACAGCACCACGTCAGGCAACCACACCCTATCAGGGGAAACGCAAGTTTTGTATACACCCGCATATTTGGTCGGATCCCAGACCATTTGAAAGTCATACCAGGTGAGAACCTGCCACACATTGCTGTGGACAATTTGATTTCTTTCATCCTGAAAATGGGAGTATCTTGGATACTTTTGTGTGTTACAGTGAATCAAGGGATGTAATCCAGCCAAGGGGCATTTCCGCACACTGTAAAATCCAATGTAAAATGCATAAATGTTTTACAGAGATTTGTCAAATGAAACTGACAAGGGCACAGTGTAAGATCCAAGAGAAATGTTTATTAACATCCAATGGCTTTACACATTGCACATGTGATTCCCGCTGGAAGCGTGCCAACAACATTTTACACATGCGATTATCTAAAACAAACCATTCCCAAAATTCCAAGATGCCCAAAAATCCTAGATGAACATACTCCAGATGATCCTAGATGAACATCCATTCAACAAGGCCATCATCCGTTGGATGTGGAATGCAGAGTTGTTAAAAGTCCCGAACTTTTTTCAAAGTATATGTAAACAAAAAGTATTTATTTTTTACTCACCCCCTGAGTACAGAAAACGTTAAGTATTTATAGTTTTTTACTTTAACTCATGAGTAAACATGAGTAAACGTACTTTTTCCCCTGGAAAACGTCATTGTGAGTATTTTTGAGAAATGCCACCCCTATTTTCGCCCAATACCTCTACTTTTTATAACTTTTTGACTATTTTAATCGCTTTTTGGCTATATGTGTGCCATTTTCGACTATTTTGCACTTTTTTTCGCATATTCTCTTCCTTTTTCCCGTCTATACCTTCAAAAATCACCATAAAAGACTATCTGAAATACGTTTTCTGTACTCGAGTACTTTGAAAAAGTATACGTAAAAGCGAGTACAATAACTTTTTTCAGAGGAAACGTAAACGTATTTACTCTGTACTCGAGTATACGTATTTATCGAGTAAAAGTAAATACGTATTAACAACTATGGTGGAATGGACAGGTCTTTTTGACTTATTTTAACAAAAATCGCCAAAAATTATCATTGGCACGTTTCCAACATCAAACAAAAAATTGGAGTGCAATGGGAAACTTTATAAAACCGACCACATCAATAATCAATATGAGCTGCAAATCCATGGAGATGGTTACCAAAGTTTTGTTTTTCTCCTGCTCCACGGGGGGAACGAGCGAGTTGTAGCCGCGGAAAATGTCCGACTGCACGCGCAGTTCCGCCTCGCTCGCGTCCACTGCACATTCTGCGTGGGGGGGGGGGGTAAAATGGGGGGGGGGGGGGGGGTGTTTCCCGCATTTCCAAGAATTACCCCCATGGGGGTTTATTTCTTCAGACTGCAAATTTTGAGGAGGGTAATCGAGGGAAGGGGTATTTCCAGGGGCTTATTATTTCATAAGCTCGCTCCGAGCTGGGGTTTTTTCGATGGTAGGGGTATTTCGAGGGGGGGGGTGTTTCGACGAAATCAGGTAATTTAATAAAATCCCCAAATAAAATTTGGGGCGAGGAAGGCGTGCCCGATATGCCCGGCACGCCCGAGAAATGAAAATACCTAAATCTATATTTACAATGATCGATTTTCATACAAATTTGATGAAATCGGTCGAAAAAAATTGAAAAAACGATTCAATATATGTTTTCCACATATGTTGTAAAAAAGCGTTCAAAATCGCTAGATTTGGCCAATTGCCATGAAATTGTGATGAATCGTTTTTTTCAATTTGTGTGGAAATCGGTCGCTATGTGGGTTCAGTTACATTTGTCGGTCGGGTACGCCTGCCTTCATTATTAAATCTGGGGCGTGGTGGGAATTTCGCTGGTGAAATGGGGTTAAAACGACACCGCGATGTCGGTATCGGTCTTGACAAATTTTGAGAATCCCCGGTTCCGGTGTCAAAAGAAAAAATGTCGGTGTCGATATCCTGGTCCTGGTCTCAAAATGTCGGCCTAGTTTGAACTGTAGACTAGGGATGGAAAAAAGCGCTTTATTTTAACAACCCCGCTTTTTAAAAAAAAAGCGCTTTTTTTATAAAAAAAACGCGCTTTTTTCGCTTTTTTCAAAAATTGTCAAGACGTTACCTAAAAAGCTCCCAAATATGGTCCTGAGTCAATATATACAGGTATATCAGACAAGTGACAGTACTTGTGATGATATATAACCATAGAATGGCTATGTAATCATCTGATGGCATTATAAATGCTGATTTCTGCCAAAAAAATCCAATTTTATGTCGACTAATTATGTGTATCGCCGTTTTTGAATGTTTCTTGACTGCAAATGAAGTTAGGCATGGAATAGTGCTTCAATTTGGCTATAAAAGATGACAGTGATGTTTCACACTGTACAAAAGTGGAAGCAACTTGGCTGGATATTATTTACTACACTGACATATCTCCTCAACTTATTATTACATGATACCATGCAGGAATAGAAGCAATGCCACTAAAATGCTACAAAACCAATGAAAACAACCACCAATGGCAATTTGCATGTGAAATTATGCGCTTGCGCGCAAAATTTTTTTGCAAAATACCTAGTGCATGAGTACTAAAAGAAGCGGCGTTTTTTAAAAAAAAGCGCTTGAAAAAAAGCGCTTGCCATCCCTACTGTAGACTGAACATTCAGCAGTTTCCGCAACATGTTTATTGAACGGTTAAAATATCAACTGCCAGGGTTTTTTTGCTTTATCCTGATTTTATTTTTCTATCGCTCACCTTTGTAGAATGGGACAATCCAGATGAAAATTAAAAACGGTAAACGGTCCAAAAATGGCCACATATTTTTTGACGGGAATATGTTTCGATGTTAGAGTTTGGAGATTGATATACAAGCGAATAGTAGAAGTCATCAATTGAAAAATAATTATTATTAATTATTCAGCTACAACGTGTTATCCTTATTTCCTCAGTCTTAAAGTGTGTTATTTTCATTTGTAAATGTGTCTGACAAATGGCTTCATCTAAATAAAGTAGCAGTGAGTAAGTACATTTCGCTTTTAGTCATTATTGATTTCGTTGCAGAAGAGCACAGCTTAATTAAATGTGTGCATAAAGTTGAATTGCACATTTGGCAGCTGTTCAGAATCGCTTTCTTTTATAACAGTTTTTCCTCAGAGCTGTGAAAATAACATATTGTGAAGAAAACAGTTTGTTCATATTCTTTATTTCATACCACAATGTTATTCATTTAACATAACTAAAAATAGTGTCGATTCAATGTTAAACTCGGCAGACATTATGCGAGTCAATGGTCTAACGGATTTTTGTACAAGTGCCATTCTAACCCAATTTCATTGTTATTGACACTCGTATTTCATGCGTAGGGATGACCATCAACAAATTTTTCAATTAGATAAGTGAACGTCACCGTCGAAATTTGAATTTAAGATCTACACTTGATAAATATATGATAATTTCTTATTATTACGAACATAGTGAGCATTTTATGTTATTCAGAGAAATTTTTAGATTTTCAAAACGATCCAGATTTCGCTAGTGGTGTACAGTGTACAGGGTCGTTTTTCCTTTGTTCTATCGCACGCACACATACGTACTTTTTTGTTGGAATTTGTCCGGACTGTTACAATAAAATACCTTGTTATCTGCTTTCATATGACAATATGCGTGTCCAGTTTATCCTGTTCTCGCATAAAACGTCGGATTGAATAAGATTTACCATGAATCGATTGGAATGCATTCATTCAAATTCAAAATTAACTTAACAGTTTTAACGAAATTTAAAATTGGTACGTAAGGGCCGAATCACTGATTCCTTTCATGTCTGCCGAGTTTAATCTAGAGGTTGAGAGCGATCTGTAAGAAAAGTCTTAGAAAATACTATTCAAAAATAGTATTTTATTGTGCCTATGCACACTAGTTTTCACACGAAATTTCGAAAAGTCACAAATCAGCTTAGAACGAATTTGAGTTTTCTACGATGAGGTGGCCGTCAACTAGGTACAGTTGACGGAGATCAAAAATGACTCATTGTGAAAAACTCAAACACGTTGAAAGCGTTTTCTATGAATTTTCGAAATTTCGTGTGAAAACTAGTGTGCGTAGGGCCATTGATGCGACGAATACAAAAGAAATAGAAGTTAAAAATACACAATTTTGCTTACAGCGATAAAATAATGCTGAACTATGCATTATGTGCTGATTAATGGTTGAAAATTGTGGTTTGCTAACATCAGCGTCCAGACTAAGTATTTTAAGGGCATGTGCTTTGTGATCACACTCTTTCGAAGAGATTTCTTCATCTATGTATGTATAGGGTTCAAACAATATATTGTATTGAATTTCGATCATTTTTTGATATTGAATATTGAATATTGATACCAAAAACTGAAAAATATTGAATATTGAATATCGATATCTAGGGTTGATATCGTAGCGATATTGAATATCGATCATTTTTTCTCTCGATACATCAAACCTGTATCATGTCCCTAAATTAAGTTATTTTTTTCATTTTGAGGTATTTGTGATTGATATGATGTGCTTATGGTACTTTAGTTGATGAGTAAAATTGAAGAAAAATATTTATTTATAATGACATTTTTGTTGGAGTGCCTACTCCACATTTCTTGTATTTGGTTAGGTTTCATACCTACCAAATCATACATATTGCATATATACATCAAATTTGAGACCAGAAAATGCTGATATGCTGCTTTTTTACAATGAGCCCTTAAACAATTGTGTTTTAAGTATGAACTGTAACATGTGCCGATTGTTGTTTGCCTGATATAATTTGATTCATCATGTTTTTCTTCCATTTTCTTATTTTGACTGTTGTTACTGATTAAAATAACTTGTGTACCATTCACATTTCAGTAAAAACCAGATGAAAATTTGACACGCTGCTTGAAATATGCCTTGCTATACCAAAAGCAATATATTGAATATTGAAAATATCAAATTATTGAATATCGACCATTTTTTATATCAAATATGGAATATCGACATCAAGGGTCAATATCATATTAATATCGAATATCAAGTTTCAGAAAAAAATATCAAACATCGATATTGAAAAGTGATATCGTTTGAACCCTATGTATGTACTGTAATTTTTTGAATAATTTCTTGAATTTCTGGGTTTTTCTAGCAAATGAGAGGTATTGGATGCTTTTTCACAAAAAAAGGATTTTCAATAGGGAATTATTCAAGTGGCACACCTAATGAAGAATATTGGGTATCTATTCTCAAAATTAACCAGTCTTAAAAACAAAATATTAATAACCCCAGAAAAGAAATCAGCCAAAAATCAAATCAATTAGTCATCAAGCACTGGCCATTTCATCCAACTCGTCCACTGGGAAGCACATCTGGGGCCAGTTCCCCAAGTGGAGAAGGGAACTACTGTTTCAGAAGTGACTTCAAGTAGAGGTGAGAAGTGGAATGAGAACTGGGGCCAGTTCCGCAAGTAGAAAAGTTAAGAGTTAAAACTTAAGAGTTGAGTAAAATGACAAATGACAAGTTATGAGTAAAGTTAAGAGTTAAGAGTTGAGTGCAACGATAAATGATTTTACCTAACTCTTAACTTTTAACTTTACTCTTAACTTATAATTTATCATTTTACTCAACTCTTAAGTTTTAACTCTTAACTTTTCCACTTGCGGAACCGGCACCTGAACTAACCGAAATCACAAAAACAAATGGTAAATGACAAGAAAATGGTGAAAAATAAAAAATCGAAATTATTTTTATAATTTTTGAGTACTTTCTTCTCACTTGACAACTTTTTTTTTAAAAATTGTCTGACTCATTTCACTTCTCAGTTCACTTCTCTATTGTGCCTACACACACTAGTTTTCACCATGACTTGGTGTGAAAACTGAAATTTTAGTTCACTTCTCTATTGTGCCTGCCTACACACACTAGTTTTCACCATGACTTGGTGTGAAAACTGAAATTTTTTCAAATGTAAATAAATGAACACGGTTGAACAATTTAAAAAAAATTAAATTTGAATTTAAATTAATGAAAGTTTAACTTTGAAAATTTGAAAACTAAAGCACATATAGCATACAAAAAGAGTAGGCTGGATGTGGCCATGTGGCCATTTCAGTTTTCACATCAGTCACGGTGAAAACTAGTGTGTGTAGGGCCAATCTCTTCTCAGTACACTTCCCACCCACTTCACCCCATTCCCCATTTCACTTCCCACTTCTCAAACAGCTTCACACTTCTCCACTTGCGGAAGTGGCACCAGGGCGTCATCGGACATGGCCTCAACGGACTTGTCACCGAAGGTATTTGCTTTCATCGCAGAACCATACATGCAGAAAAGGGGTGCGGGTCCGACGGGTGAAACCATGCTGAGTGGATGGGGGGTTTTGTGGGGGGGGGTGATTTTAGATTCGATATTTGGTTCTCAAAATTTGACATTTCAGTGTTTTGGCAATTTTGTGGTTCGAAATGGGTTCGACTTTTGCAGTGTTGATCCAGTCAAATCATGAACAGATGAAACTGCATTTTGCATATTTTTATTCATTCATCGGGTTGTTTTTAGCATTCAGTCATTCAATTCAGAAAAAATTTTGTAACTCATTCTAATTTTTTCAATGTTAATCACAACACGATAAAGAATGAAAAAATCTATAAACTTTGTAAATCGTCTCATACTTAGGGTGTCAACTTTCCGTTTTCCGTTTCCGGAGGCAACTTTTTTTCCGTTTCCATTTTCCAGCTGAAATTTTTTCCCACTCATTATCCATTTTCCGGCTAAATTGTCAGTTTTTTCTCCCATGGTATTTTTCTTTCATTTCACTCAAAACAACACGTATGCCTTTCACATTTCGCAGTTCAGTTGTTTTGTGCCACTTCTGCTTTTTTCTGTGTATCCAAATTGAATGAAAATTTTTTTAACACAATCAAAGCCAAACTGGCAAACCTACATGCAGGTTTTTTCAATTATGCATTTTTTCCCATTTACGGCAATATTCCAGCACATTTTTTCCATTTCAGGCAGAATTTCAGCAAATTTTTTCTGTTTCTGGCAATATTTTTTAGCAAATTTTTACTGTTCCCAGCTGAATTTCAGCAAATATTTTTCTGTTTCCGGCAGAATTTCAACAAATTTTTCTGTTTCCATTTTAGATCTTTCATTTTTCTGTTAAACATCTATTGAAATTATAACCAACTTGGTAGGACGATTTGAAGATGAGTAACTGAATTTTTCTGGACTGAGACAATTGCCAACTGATTGACTATTTTCACCAAAACGGCAGACTTTTATATTTAGGTTTTACTTAACTATTTTCTCAGTCGTAAGACTCAAAGTTTTTGTTAAAACGCATCAATTCCATCAACAAAATTCGATTTATGTTTTTTCTACAGCGGTGGAAAACGTTGACGATGTAAAGGTTGATCAAAGTTGGGTTGAGTGCTTTGATGGCAAAATATGCGCCATTCCTATTGCAGGTAATGGCGAGACTAGTATAAATGCTGCGGTGATGATATTCATGTTTTCACTGGCAGCATGCCAAATGTTCCTAATGCACGAATTACCTATTGTGCCCACACACACTAGTTTTCACCGTGACTTCGTGTGAAAACTAAAAAAAATTTCAAATGCAGATTAATGAATTCGGTTGAATGATTTAATTTTAATCAAATTTGAATTTAAATAAATGAAAGTTAAAGTTTGAAAATTTGAAAACTAAAACACATATAGCATACGATAAGAGTAGGCTGAATGTCGCCATGTGGCCATTTCAGTTTTCACACGTGTCACGGTGAAAACTAGTGTGTGTAGGGCCATTGCCGTATTACCTCCAATTATAGGCATACATCCAATAAAGGGTACCTTCTATTTGAAGGTACAGTTGTGGGCCTTTTTTAAAGTGACAAAATAGAGCACTTCCAATAGAAGGAATACCTCCATTAAGAGGCACAGCCGGTTGCGCGTAAAAGTCGCGTAAAATTGTAAAAAGTGGCAAAACATGGCGGAAAAAAATTGAGATAGTGTTGAAAGGCACCAACACAACTCTGTGTCAACTTCAAATCAAATCTACTTTATTACTCCTCTGCCACTTTTTACCAGTCAAACGGGTAATACCAAAAAACAGCGCAAAAACACCTATCGAGAAATCTATTGAACACACATCTGAGAAAATTGAAAAATTATCAGGCACCTATTTGTTTTGAAACACATATTTTTTATAATGGCAATGCAATGAAAAAAAAGCTAAGCATGGAAATGCTTCAAAAGAATTTTAAATATACCGCAAATCCTCGAATAAGACCCCCTTGAAAAACTCCCCCCCCCCTATTGGCGAGGTGAGGAAAAATAACTCTCCCGTCTGTATGGAAAGGGTACAATACAAAAATACATACCTAAGAATATTAGCCAATGGCAGCGACAGCAGATATTTATTTAAAAGTGTATGCTGTGTTACCCTCTTGTAAAAGGTACCCCCGAATAGAAGGTACATAAAAAGTGATGAAATCAATTGAAGGTATAAAAATACCTAACATTGGTAATAATGGCCCCACACAAGCTGGTTTTCAAGGTTCCCTCTGTGGAAACCCATTATTTAGTTTTCAAATTCATTTAAACAGTCTGTGTAATCAGCCAAATGGCCGCCATCTTTATTTTTTTCCTATTTTTCCTCCGGAAGAACACACATTTGAAAAGTGTGGTAAAATGCTGCAGACAAAATAATTTTTTGTGGAATAAGTACAAATTTGTAGGACGAGCTGTAAGCGGCATGTGATGCAGAAAATTATGCTTGGTTTTTGGGACTGTATTGTATATTTTTAGTGGTGTTATACATATTTTTAAAAAGTTATTTGTATTATAACTACAAATATTTTTAAAAATTCAGTTTTACATTGTATATTATATCCGTCTCAGATATATGTCCAGTTTTTTTTTCTCTTTCATTTGATACCATGTTTCGCGAAAGAAGTTCAAAGATGATGGAAAAATTGTTGTGATGCTCAAAACATTAAATAATTTTTTTAAATTACATCCCTGTATCTGTAATTATCACATTATCACAGTAAAAAGCCCTTATTTTTTCACATCAAACAAAAAAAAACTGAATTCAATAACATTTCTGCAAAACAAGTAATGATATTTTTATACAATCCACTTTTAATTTTTTTTAAAATCACAAGTGCAATTCAAAAAAATGAACAACAAGTGAACACTGACTGCGACAATGTCACATTCAATACACTAGCACAAAAAAATAAAAACAATTTTATTGTATTGTTTTCAGAAATGTTTTCATTTAATATTACAATCTGTCACAAAATTTAACATAAACATGAACCTTTATGAAAACTCAAAAGTTATCTGGATCTATCCATGGAGTTGAGGAATTGAGTGAAACTCTTGTAAAAGAAAAGTAAAGATGCGAAAAATGGCTTGGAAAAATCACATTGTCTTTTTATGTTTCCAGAGATTTTTTCAGAATTATTTACTGTATGTGCACAACTTCCAAGTGTCAGTGCAAAGGGTATAAATTAACTACCAAGCACCCAGTGGCGGCCATTACAACACTCCAGCCTGCAGCAAAAACACCAAAAACTCCAGTCCAGCTGAGCCAAGCAGTGCAGCTGTGAAGCAGTGCAATGAAGCAAGAAAATCTAGAGCTGCACAGGAAAACTCAGCTTAGTAAATGTGATGCAAGGTGGAAGTGCACAAAAACAGACATATGTAATATGCATAAAATCAGGTTTGGCACCTGGCCAGATACTGTTTAGTTGTTTGGTCACCTTGGAGTGTTGATGCTGGTATTGACCCAAAGATTGTGTAAGCAGTTGGTCATACTGGATTAATTCACCAATGACTGGCAATTGAGCAGTATGTCAGGTATTTAAAGTTGCATATTGGATGTAAGCACACTGATAGAAGTCTGCCAAATAAGGTGCTAACTGGTGTACAGGTGTAAACAGGAATGCAGATGTGCCTAAGTGTGTGTATGTGTACTGTAAGTGTGTGTATCAGGCTGTCCAGTGTTTCCAGCGCATTTATCACTGCATGCTCGCCAATTGATAAACCCTTTAAGACCACGCGTTTATGTCTTAAAGGGCTTCCATCATGGCCAGCCTGGTGTGTATGCACATGGCAGACTCATGGCACCTCACATTGCAACAACATAAATACCATCAATATGACATCAACTGAGAACACACACTTCACAACATCATAAATCTAAAACTTTTCAAAATTGGTAATAACTTATGGAAACAGGTGACATATGCAGTTGTCACCTGAAAGTTTTTTGTCACCTGTTGCCACAGCGACGTTTTTTAGAAAAAAATTTATTTTATTTTATATAAATACCAAGTTTTCTAGGACCCCATCATTAGATGCAGCATAAAATACTGCATGTACACTCTTAATTTTACATCAACCCATCCATCCAGTGTTTTTTAAAGGATTTTGGAGTAAGTTGGCGAAAATCCGTAAACTAGCAATGCCTGGCAACGATTTTGCTACTTTTGGTGTGTACAGCGACACATTTTCACATATGTTGCACAGATATTGAAAACTGGCACGTACAGCAACGTACAGCAACGTACAGCAACGTCGCCGTATGTTGCACTTTTTACAAATGTTCTGCAAATTTGAAAACTAGAATGTACATTTTTGAAAACTACATTATTCAATTTTGAGTTTTCAAAATTGTCTTCAGAGTATGTTGTTGGCGACGCGTCGCCTACGCCTCACCCTACAGTTTTCAAAAATGTTCTGCAAATGTGAACTCTGAATGGCAAATGTGACTTGCCGAAACCAATATTCACATATGCTGTCACTTTTTGAAAAATAAAAGTGCAAATTGCACACTTTTGAATTCCATACAGCGACACATCGCCTAGGAGAGTTTTCAAAAAGGAACATTGAAAACCAGCTTGTGTGGCCACAATGTGTTATAAATAAATGAAAACAGGTTGGCCACCATTCAACCATTTAAAAGCGACCAATATTTTCATAACTTTTTGTGCTTGCTCAGAATCACATCGCCAAAAATAATCTAAGTTGTTGGTGGAATTTAGTTTCTCTTAAGTAAGTTTTTGCTATTCTTTTCTACCTACTCCTAGTTACTGTAATTTCTGGAAATACCACCCGGGGTTTATTTTTTCAGAGTGAATATTTTGAGGGGGGTTAGACGAGGGAGGGGGTATTTCAAGGGTATAGATTCATAGTGAACATTTTGAGGGAGGTATTTCGAGGAAATACGGTATTTGATATTCCTGCACAATGACGCCAGTAACGCCAGTTTAAATTTTTCAGGTTGTTCCCATCACATTTTATACACATGTCACTGTTGTTTTCTGGAAAATATTATTCATGGCTCAATTTTTACAGTGTTGTAATTCTCACGGATTAATGCATTTATTTTTTTATGACTTTGGGTGTGCGTCAACAAAATCTGGTACTTTAGTTTCTGTTAGGGCATTCAGATGTGTAAAATTACCAGAGTTGTGTAAGTGTATTTACACTTATCCGAAATACCTGGGTAAATAGGTATTTATATTTACGCTTACACTACACTTTTATAAAATACCTGTACACTTTTTTACGCTTTCCCAGCCAAATTACCCAGGTAATAAAAGTGTAAAAAAATTTCACTTTTATAGACAAATTTTGACAAAGTGTAAAACTACAAGAAAGAAATTGAACAAGAACGTGTATTAAAAACAACTGCACGTGTGCAATAACTCACTGAAAATAGCGAAAGACATATAAATTGTGTCGAAATATAGGTGTGTTGTAAAAAATTGTCTCTCGGATATTAGCGTGGCGTCAGATTGGAAATTTTGGGTCGGATGATGGATTCCGACAACTATGTTTTGATGATTGCGTTTGATGAAAATAATGTGAAAAATGAATGGAATGATCAGTAAATTCATCTAAAAGTGAAAGGAAGGGTGCTGCTGCTCAAAAGCAAGAGCACTCTCTTAAAAAATCTACGCTTACACTTTTTTACACTTTCCTAGGTATTTTCAAAATACCTTACGCTTACAGTATCGATAGTCAAAATTTGGAAAGTGTATTTACGCTTACACTTTGCAAAAATACCAGTATTTTAGCAACTCTGAAAATTACCCAGTTACGACCCGCACATAATGAAACCCGGCAAGCACAAAAGCCCGGTCTGCACATCACTGGTGGTGCTATGTGCGTGCCGCCCCATGTGCATGCTTTGCGTATGTGCGCACCAGGCGTATGTGCGTGCAGGGCTTGTGATGGCACCCCACAACACCCCCAACATTTTACATATTGTTTGACATGCATCAATTTATGAAAATGTTATCTAATCTGTCTTGTCACTTGACTTCTCGGTCAACTGAAAAAAATAAAATTTTCGATTTTTATCAGTTGACCGAGAAGTCAAGTGAC
>CAXIWS010000719.1:0-36059 GCA_964036195.1 Sphaerolaimus hirsutus | reverse complement strand
TTTTGAATTACGCCCTTGAAAAAGTGTTTGAACTGCAACTGAAAATTTGAGTGTGCCGTGCGACATTTCATTCATTTTAGCCGACTTCAGGGGTTTAGTGGATTTGGACCCCTGCGGTAAATCGTAAATAGTAAAATCGCTCCTCCGGAGGGATAGACAGCAAGAAAATCCCCCCATACTGAACCCCCTCATTTTTTAAAATTCATGTTTTCACATATTTTGATCCGACTGTCGAATGGGGTGAAGCGGCGATCACTACCGCAACCGGACGCTATGTGCACGGCACACTCGAATTTTCAGTTGCAGTTCGAACACTTTTTCAAGGGCGGAATTCAAAAGGGCGGAATTTAAAACGGGGGCGGAATCCAAAAACGTTCAAACTGCCCTCGATTTCAATTCGCACATGAAACTTTCAAACACTTTGCACAATGGCGGAATTGCCCCGGATTGTGCATGGGCGGAATTATTTCAGACAGGTAGGAAAGTGCACAATGTCTGAACCACCCTTGGAATTCCGCCTTGGCAGAACTCAAAAAACGTCCGAACCGCCCTTGACAATTTTGAGTGTCAGTGCACCATCTAGGCAAGAAAACATTCGGACACTTTCTAGAGGGTGGAATTCAGTTTCGGTTTTCACAAATATGCCACATGGTGAACTTCAATATCTTTTAAACAAGTGGATATTACAAAAAAAATTTTCTCTATTAATTTTTGAAGACAAAGCCTAGATCTACCTATAAAATTTTTTTCACAAATATGTTTGGTAAGATAAAAAAGATGTGTTTCCCATAACAACCTTCTCTAAAGGGCGTATCTCTTAAGTCAAGGGCGGAATTGAAAGTGTCCCAATGTTTTTGAAACAATTTTGTTATGATATGCAAATGGACAAAAACTGTGTGAATTCATCCGGATTCGTGTGAACTTCATCCGAATGTCCCAAAAATGCCACATTTTTCCTAAATAAAAATGTTCAAACCCGCCCTTGGAGTTCTGCCTTGGCGGAACTCAAGTGCAGTTCGAACGATTTTTTAAAGGATTTTTAGGGCATTTTTTGGACATTCGAACGGAGTCCGGATGAATTCGTACACTTTTCACTGATTTGCATGTCATAACATTTCCACGCAGCAAGTTTCAAAATGATTGGGACACTTTCAATTCCGCCCTTGACTTTCAATTCCACCCATTAGAGAAGGTTGTTGTGAGAAACACATCTCACTTATCTTGCCAAATATATTTGTGAAAAAAATTTTATAGGTAGATCTAGGCTTTGTCTTCAAAAATGAATAGAGAAATTTTTTAGTAATATCAACTTGTTTAAAAGATATTGAAGTTCACCGTGTGGCATATTTGTGTAAACCGAAACTGAATTCCACCCTCTAGAAAGTGTCTGTATGTTTTCTTGCCTAGCTGGCGCACCGCACACCCAAAAGAGTGCGGACGTTGTTCAAACGCTTTGTGCTTTCCGCTGTTTCTGAATTAATTCGGCCCGTGCACAATTCGCGGCAATTCCGCCATGAGTAAAAAGAGTGCGGACGTTGTTCAAACGCTTTGCGCTTTACGCCCTTTCCTAATTAATTCCGCCCCTGCACAATTCGAGGCAATTCCGCCATCGTCAAAGTGTTCAAACGTTTCATGTGCGGAATTGAAATCAAGGGTGGTTCGGACGTTTTGGCGCACCGCACACTGATTTTAGACGTTCAGCGTTCGAACGTTTGAAATCCGCTGAATTGGAACTCGCTATCCGCGGTTCGGACGCTTTCAGTTCAGCGGTTTAACGGCCGCCATATTGATTTTTCAAAAAGTTCGGACGAATTCGGACAGATTTAGGTGCATTTTTGACCAGTTTTTGTCATTCGCTGAACTCGACATTTCAGCGTTTTTCAAAATGGTAGTGTCCGAACACTTTCATCCAGCGGTTCAGCGTCGCAGTTCCGCGTCGAGGTTCAGCGCATGAGTCGAGTTCAGCGGCTGTGCTACTCTTGTGAAATGATATGTATCTCATTCACGATGTGAGATACATTCATAAAATTTGAATGTGTATTTGACTGGTATTTAAGCTTGAAAAAAGAAGAGAGACAAGTTTTTCCAAAAATCATTTATTTTCGAGTTTCTGCAAATTTTCTCAAATGCATGAATTTGCAGTTCCGCGTCTAACTTTCAACAACCGGAATCATCAACAACCTGTTAAAAAAACGTCCGAACAGTTTGAATTAAGCAACAAGGGTAAGTAAGGTATAAATGGGATTGGGATTACTGTTCAAATGGGATTGAGATTGGGGGATTAATATTAGGGACCAGTGGGTTGTGTTTTTTCTGGGTGGTGATTAGGATGGCTAATTTCGAAATTCCCTGTATGATAAGTTGGCACAATCAAGGACGTATCCAGGGGGGGGGCGGGGGGGGGCTGCAGCCCCCCCCGTTCCCGGGTGAGACCGGAAAAAATCGAGGAAAATGCCGTTTTTGGTACTAATTTCCAAGGTACTATGTAAAAATTTTGCGCGCGAGCGCGCATTTTTCCACCGTCCACCGGAATTATAGGAAAATCGAAACCTGCACCCTCAAACATCTGTAAAATACGATGAATTTCGTGCCTATCACTCTATATGTATGTATATTTACATACATATCGGCGGTTCATGGCGCCAGCGCCAACGCCAATGACGCCATGGCGTGGCGCCTACGAATGGCGCCAGCGCCATGGCGCCATTCCGCCACTGTATAGGTAAAATTTTAGGGGGGGGGGGGCTGAGCCCCCCCCGTTCGCCGGGCTCTGTAAACAAACAGCCCCCCCCCGCTCAAAAATCCTGTATACGTCCCTGGGCACAATGCTAAAAAATTGACATCACTGTAAATAAAAAAGGTGTTTAAATAATATATATATATAGATGAGATAGGGCATTTGGGAAACAAACTTTGTTTTTTTCAATGCCATGTTTTTTTAACGTTTTTTTTCAAACCTCCCAGATATGGTTTTGCGTCAATATATAGGCACTGCACTATTCCGCATGTAAACCCATCCCGCAAGTTGACCCGGAACACATTTAATTATACTCTACATGCTGAAAATAAACAATAAAACACATGACTTAATGATTTTGAAGATGAAAATCTATAAGAAGCATGAACATTAGCGATTTTGGGTGAAAATTAGGGTAAAATTTCTCAAAAGCGCCCCAGATAGGTAGATAGCTAGGCAAATCGCGGGGGGGGGGGTGTTCAGGGGAAAGTTGCCAAAAAAATTGTGCCAGGGGTAGATAGATAGCTGGACGGTCTGGGGTGGGGTCACCCGCCCCCCTCTCTTACCCCTGTGGGTATAATGTGTCTATAATGGGTATACATGCGGATGGGTTTACATGTGGAATAGGCTTGACCCAACATATATAGGTATATCAGACAAGTGGCAATCAGACTCTCTGATGTTATATATGACCATATAATGGCTGTGGAGCCATGGGATAGCATTATAAGTGGTGATTTGTGTCAAAAATGTCCATTTTTTGACGACAGGTTCATATATTACCTTATAGTTGAATGTTAGTGATTTCAAGGGAAGTTTGGCATGGAATAGTGATCAAACAAGGTAAAAAAATGTTGTTACTTTGGGAGTGATGTTATACACTGGAGGTACATGGAAGCACATTATCTGAATATTATATACTACTAGGGTTGGCCGATGTTTTTTTAAACGTTTTATTTTAAAAAACACGTTTTTTGAAATAAAAAAACATGACGTCCAAAACGTTTTTTAAAAAAAAACATCAGCCGAAATTTTTAGTACTAAGCACTACGTATTTTGCAAAATTTTTGCGCGCAAGCGCGCAATTTCACACACAAATTGACATTGGTGGTTGTTTTCATTGGTTTTGTGGCATTTTTAGCACCAAAGCATCCATTTCTATGTGCTACCATTGGTAAATAAGCCATCATATGTTGCTGTAGTATATAATTTTCAGGGAATGCATGTACCTCCACAGTGTGTAACATCACTCCCAAAGTAACAACCTCTTTTATAACCTTGTTTGATCACTATTCAATGCCAAACTTCACTCGAAGTCACGAACATTTGACTATAAGGGGATCTATGAATATGTTGACAAAAAATGGACATTTTTGACACAAATCACCACTTATAAAGCTATCCCATGGCTCCACAGCCTATATATGGTCATATATAACATCACAAGGGTATTGTCACTTGTCTGATATACCTATTTATGTTGACCCAGGGCCATATCTGGGAGCTTTTAAAAAACGTTTTTTTTAATTAAAAAACGTTTAAAATAAAAAAACGTTGTTTTTTTCAAACATGGCGTTAAAAAAACGTTTTTTTCCAACCCTAATCGGGACTGGGAAATATGGCATCTACGATTTTTTCGGGATCGGGATTGGGATTTTGAAAATCTCGGGATCAGGATCGGGATTGGGGCATTTTTTCGGGATCGGGATTGGGATTGGGGCATTTTTTCGGGATCGGGATTGGGATTTTGAAAATCTCGGGACCAGGATCGGGATTGGGGCATTTTTTCGGGATCGGGATTGGGATTTTGAAAATCTGAGGATCGGGATGGGATTGCCTTTTTCAAAAAAAAATCTTTATAAATTCTTTTAAATAAAAAATGTCCGTAGATTTTTGGAATGCTAATTCTGATCCAAAAAGTAGAAGAAAAAACAATCCCGATCCCGTTGAGTCAATCCTGTTTGAAACCCAGCCATTTGTTTATACAATATGTATCTACCGTAAATCCTCGAATAAGTCCCCCCCCCTCGAATAACTCCCCCCCTCGAATAACTCCCCCCTGTAAACTGACTGAGGAAAAAATAACTCCCCCCTCGAATAACTCCCCCTCTATTATGGGTGGGAACAAAGTTCACGTATAAAAAACGTATGTATGTATATGATCATTAAAAGCATTCCTTTTTTTGCAGTTTATGCACACTAGCATTGATTTTATTGCATGAATTACGGGATTTCTTTTCTGGCTCACACGTTTATGCAGCCTACTTAACCCCATTCAGATGATATACTGATCAAGTATTTCACTCAATATTCCGACGAAGAAATAACTCCCCCCCTCGAATAACTCCCCCCCTCGAATATGTCCCACCTCAAAAAATTCTGAGGAAAAAAATAACTCCCCCGGGGACTTATTCGAGGATTTACGGTAACTACACTTGAAAGCTAACAAACCTTCAATGAAAGGAGCTATATGAGCTATACGAGTTGTAACAATGGCAAACTCTCCAGAAAAAAAGTATTAAAATTTTTAAGTATTTTTTCTGAAATGACTTTTCAAATTTTGGAAATTTTCCCCAAAACAGTTTTTGAATTTTTGAATTTAGTTTTCGAATTTTCGAATTTTTGTGGTATTTTTCGAATTTTTTGGTAGTTTTCGATTTTTTTGGGTAGTTTTCGAATATAAAAAAAATAGTTTAGAATTTTTTGAAATTTTTTTATTCAAAACTTAATTGAACTCGGAACTCAACATTTTACGTCTCTATTGCAGCTCAGACGCATCGCAAGTCAATTGTCAATTGATTTGGAATGTTGAACTTAAGAATACATATCAATGCCTCATATTACCTAAAAAAATTCGAAAAGTCTTTTCGAATCTTTATGTATTTTTTTCACCGCGTGCTCAAAAATTTGAAAACGTTTTCGAATTTTTGAATCTTTTTTAGCCATCGTTAACGAGTTGGCATAAAAATCTATTTAGAATGTTGTTCCATTGTCATTCTAAATTTTATGTCTACCATACTTTCTCGAAATACCCCCCAGGGGTGATTGCTTCAGAGTGAGATTTTGATGGGGGGTTAAACAAGGCTTATTATTTCGCTAGAATTTTTCTGAACTTCCAGTACTAATTTGTTGTTTGTAACGTACGCAGACGTAGAAAAATGCAACAATAAGCACCACGTATAAGAGTCTATAGACATATTCCCTACCCTGTTCTAACGCATCACAGACATTGTTTTAAGCATGTTCTGCATTACACAATCACAAACTGCAACTTTTCTATTTACGTTCTCTTTACATACAATTTTGGGGAGGGGCTAATAAATTCATAATTCCCATTTTGAGGGGTGTACTTTGAGACGGGGGTATTTCGAGGGGGTTATTCGAGCAAATACGGTGCATAAAACATGACGATGTACTGCGAATTTATGTTGACTCCAAGGACGTAGCCAGGGGGGGGGCGGGGGGGGGGCGGCCGCCCCCCCCCTTCCCGGGCCGGGCCAAAAAATGTGCCAAAAATGGCACTTCCAGAAGACGCTTTTATCACATTTTAAAAAATTTTGCGCGCATGCGCGCATTTTACCGTCACACGACATATATTTTCATTTGACCAGTATCCGCGGCCTCAAAGTCAGTAAACCCCCCCCTAAATTCCGTCCTTGTCGCTGTATATGCCTGAGAGATACAGACGTATACATCTGTTTTAGCGCCAATGCCAGCGCCAGCGGCGCCATGGCGTCACGCATACGAATGGCGCTAGCGTCATGGCGTCATTCCCCTACTGCAGAGGCAAAATTTTAGGGGGGGGGCGCCGCCCCCCCCCCCGTTCGCCGGGCTCCGTATACAATCCGCCCCCCCCCGCTCAAAAATCCTGGCTACGTCCCTGGTTGACTCGTAAACATATTTGGGAAGTTATGGTGGCAGTCCCAAGCCCTGTAAAGTGTAAAGTAAAGTGTCAAATGTAAAGTAAAATGCAACGTCAACTGTCAATTGTCATGCAAAGTTCAGTAATAAAATCTTTTCTTTTTTGTTTTGATTGACACTTTACTTTGCATTTGACTTTACATTTGACACTTTACTTACACTTTACAGGGCTTGGGACTGCCCCCATGGTTTACTAGTGTACGTGGCTGCATGGCGGCCCCCAGCGACACCAATCCACTTGTAATTCCGTCCAGCACTCCAGAATTATCTTCACAGTTCAGCGTTTGAAATCGGAGTTCAGTGTTCGAGATCATTTCAGCGCGCCAAATCGTCCGAATTTTTCACTTGGTGAATTGACAAACCGCCTAATTTTAATCGTCCGGACGATTTGGAGTTCAGCGCTTTTGGAGGTTCCGCGTTTTTAGTTCAGCAGATGGCAAAAAACGTTCGAACGCTGAACTCGAAAAGGCAGTGTGCGGTGCGCCTTTGGAATTCCACCCCCGATTTTAATTCCGCCCTTTTGAATTCCACCCTTGAAAAAGTGTTCAAACCGCAACTGAAAATTTGAGTGTGCCGTGCGACAATATTTTTTCCCGAAACTCGTACTTCGATATGGATCCTCGATATCGATATACAATATTAAGAATGGTCGATATCCGATATCGATATTTTCGATTTTTTGCTGTGGTATAGAAAGGCATACATACTTCAAGTAGCATATTGCATTGTCAGGTGGTTGTAATTTTGTAAACATGGTTGATTATCTCTTTACTGAAATGTGAATGGTACAAGTGATTTTAACAAGGTGCACAACAGCCAAATGATAAAATGAAATAAAAACATGTGGCCCCTGTAGGGTTGGAAAAAAACGTTTTTTTTTAACTCGATGTTTTTTATAATAAAAAAAACGTTTTTTTTAAATAAAAAAATATATTTTTTTAACGAAGTCCAGATATTTTTGACCGGGTCTGCTTTGATACTAAAAATGCTACAAAACCAATGAAAACAACCACCAATGTCAATTTGTGTGTGAAATTGCGCGCTTGCGCGCAAAAATTTTTGCGAAATACCTAGTGCTTAGTACTAAAAAATTTGGCCGATGTTTTTTTTATAAAAAAAACCCATTCGGATGTCATGTTTTTAAAAAAAACAACGTTTTTTTTAAATAAAAAATGTTTAAAAAAAGATCGGGTAACTAAACACCTTCCCGATCAAGTCCAGCCCCCTATTTTTATTTTCACTTCGCATGCCCTATCTTCGGTTGTGTGAGGGGTGGAAAGCTAATACTTGTGGGGTATATAGGTGCAACCCCCCACTACCCCTCATGAATAAATGGGGCAGCAGCAACTCATTTTAGAGGGGGTCGCTGTATATGTGAAAAAAATTTGCGGTGTTTTCACTGTTCCGCACAGGTCTGGCCCCCAGTTTATTTCTTACGCTACAGCTTGTAAAAAAGTGTCAGATGCCAATAATGCCACAGGAAAATAGTGCTAAGTGCTAATGACCTTCTCAAATGGCGCCAGTGCCATGGCGCCATTATATCACTAATCCCGATGCCTCGATATTTTTTCCCAATGCCAAACCTTAAATTTTAAAAGGCTTTTTTGCTTTCATTTTGTGACAAACTTTACCCGCTGGTTTAGGGTGTTTTATAGAGGAAGGTTTAAGGTTCCAAGTTGCGTAAAGAACTATACCCCAAAAATGCCTCCATTAGAAAATTTTCTTGGGGTTAATTCAAAAAAGAAAATTTTGACAATTTTTGTTCCTGTAATGGCGCAATTTTGACATCATCAAGTTCACCCCAAGTAAATTTTATAATTGAGGCATTTTAGAGGTAAAGTTTTTTACGCAGCTTGGAACCTTATACCCCACTCTTAAAAACATCCTAAACCAGCATGTGAAGTGTGTAAAAAAATAAAAGCAAAAAGTGAATTTTTAAATTTGCCAAGTTCTTTTTCTTGTCTGCTGCTTAAGGGGTGGGTGTTTGTGGAATGTTTGTGGCTTAGGGCCATGGCACTGGCGCCATTTGAGGTAGCCAAGTGGTGCCATGCCATGGCACCTATTTCCTGTGGCGTTATTGGTGCCTGACGCCCCTTTTTCAAGCCATAGCGTGAGAAATAAACTGGGGGCCGGACCTGTGCGGGACAGTGAAAACGCGCAAAATTTTTTCACATATACAATGACCCCCTCTATAGTTAGTCACTGCTGCCCCATTTATTCATGAGGGGTAGTGGGGGGTTGCACCTATATACCCCACAAGTACTAGCTTTCCACCCCGCCCACAACCAGAGATAGGGCATGTGAAGTGAAAATAAAAATAGGGGGCCGGACTTGATCGGGAAGGTTTTTATAACCGTGACTAGGGTTCAAACGGGACCAGTTTTTCGGACTGGGACCAGGACCAGAAATTTTCTAATGTCTGGACCGGTACTGACTTTTTTCAATTGTCGGGACTGGGACCGGGACTGAGGTATCCGGACCGGGACTGGAAATTTCTGAACCATGTATACCAGCACTGCGGTTTTGTTTGAACCATTTATAACATTATTCAAGCACTATTCCATGCCCGGCTTCATTTGATATCATGAATATTTGATGAAAAGCAACGTATTTATGTAACAAGTTGACATAAAAATATATTTTTTGGGCCGAAATAAGCACCTAAGAATAGTGTTTAATGGAATAGTTGGCATTGGAATAGTGTTTCAATTACGTTGCAATAGAAGGCTAATTGATTCATTTTTCACACTGTACAAGTATATGGAAGCACATTGAGTGGGTATTATATACTACAGTAACATATCACGGCTTATCATGACACAATAGCATGAAAAAATGGATGCTTTTACACTAAAAATGCTTCAAAACCAATGAAAACAACCACCAATGGTAATGGGTATATGAAATTGCGTGCTTGCACGCAAAAAATTGCAAAATACCTAGTGCTTAGTAGTAAAATTTTGCCCAAGATTTTTTTTTTAAACGGTTTTGATGGTTGGGTTTTTTGAAAAATAAAACGTTTTTTATTAAAAAATCCTTTGAAAAAAAACCTTGGCCATCCCTACCCTAGGGTTCAAACGGGATCCCGATCCCGGATCCCGTGAAATTCCGGGATTTTGCAGTCCCAATCCTGAAAATTTTCAAATCCCGAACCCGATCCCGAAAAAAAATGACGTTTTTGCATGCAAAAATGTGAACGAAAAACCCACAGCGTCCATTTTATACCACTTTTCTGGCATCCAACATTGTTTTGAGACCTTTATGAACAACTGTGGATGCCAGAACATTGGCCAAAATCTCTATCCCAAGACCCCAATCCCGATCCCGAAAAAATGCCAATCCCGATCCCGATCCCGTGACCCCAATCCCGGCCAATCCCGATCCCGATCCCGAAATCTCAAAAAACCAATCCCGATCCCGATCCCGAAAAGTCAATTCCGTTTGAACCCTACCCTACCCCTGAGACCGGGACTGGGGTGTCGGGACCGGGACCGGAACCACCCCAGCCCAGACTTTTCGCTAAACCATGTAGCGGGACCGCGGTCCCGTTTGTACCATATATATTCGACCCCCGCGAACTCCCCCCCCCCAAACACGATCTGCCATCTATCCAACCCCCCGGGGGTAAATCTAGAAGACCCCTGACTGAGAGCTTACTGGCGCTAAGGCACACCCCCGGCGGCAGCCCCCCTCCGCCCCCCTGGATACGTCCTTGTTCATTGGATACAGTGCAATATGCATAGGTATTCAGATTGTGACTCACTGACCTGCCACTCAAACGGCACAACCAGTGCTGTGATGGAATTGAGCATGGCAGCGATACTGGCTCCGCCCACAACCACAGCGATCAGTGTGAAGCGGCGCTGCGTGCGAGCGCGCTCCAGTGCTTGTCGCCAGTGCTCCGCATGGCGCCCCGGTGCTGCGTAGAATGACACTGTTTCTTCAGAATTTACAAATGTTACTCTGTTTCAAATGAGACCGCGTTGAAATCACCACAGGTCCCCCACATATTTACTAGTTGGTAGGGTTCAAACCGGATTGACTTTTCGGGATATGGATTGGCTTTTTGGATTTCGGGATCGAGATTGGGGCCACGGGATCGGGATTTTGGCCATAATTCTGCCATTCAGAGTTCTTCATGAAGGTCTAAAAACAATCTCGGATGCAAGAAAAGTGGCATAAAATAGATGATGGAGGTTTCGGTTCGCATAAGGGGTTTAGTAGGGTGGGTTGGGGGGTTACCCCCCCCAAGTCTACCAGCTATCTATCTATCTCGGAGGCTGCTCAGCTATCTATCAATCCCGGACGCAAAATTTTGCGCTACTATCCATTAACCACCCCCAAATTGGCCAGCTATCTATCTATCTGGAGCGATTTTTGAGAAATTTTGCCCCAATTCGCTCTAAATCGCTAATTTTCGTACGTTTTTATAGTTTTTCACCTTCACAATCGCTAATTCAAATATTTCATTGCCTATTTTCAGGTATTTGTGTACTAAACACCTGCCCGATCAAGTCCGCCCCCCCATTTTGATTTTACTTCTGACGTCCTATCTACAGTTCTACAGGACGCGCCAGAAGCTGAAACTTGGGGGAGATATTGGCTCAACCCCCCTCTACTTCGCATGAATTAGAGGGGTCGCGACGACACCCTACAGGGTGGGTTGCCCCGAGTGCAAAATTTTTTTTGCGGCTTTTTTAGTGTCCCACACAGACAGGTCCGGCCCCAATTGATTTCTTACATTGCGGGTGCCGTACCTCCAGCTGTTGGAGGGGTAAATATCTAAAATTTTGGGAATCTGTCGCCAACACCACTCCCCTCAACCGCCCACCACATGAACCCCTCCCCCAAAGTGGCTGACACAAAATCACTTTTTACAACTTTTTTATTAGACACTTGTACTGCTGGTTTACAATAATTTATAGCGGGGGATTAAAGGTAAACTTGGACACAAATCATTGCTGACGCAGTCTGTCAACTCATGTTATTCAGGTATTGAACTGTACACAACAACAAAAAGATGTGTGTACACTGCATACACATCATGTATTTATCTGCTGTCGCTGCCGTTGGCTAATATTCTTATGTATTTTGTATTGTATTCTTTCATACACATGGTCAGTTATTCAGGAGGGGGGAGTTAGTTTTTCCTCACCTCGCCAACAGGGGGGAGTTATTCGAGGGGGGTCTTATTCGAGGATTTGCGGTAACTGGGTTTTTTGGAAAGTCGCATACTGTGAAAGCATGTTGCGTACTAAAGCAAAATTTGTAGCAGCATTATGTTTCTTGCTGTAACTGATATCCAGCGTGACAAAAAAGCAGAGTTGTACAAATACCGGTATTTTTGGAAAACGTAAACGTAAACGTAAATACCTTTTCTCAATTTTTAGAATTGATACTAAAAACGTAAAATACTTTGAAAGTACCCGGGTAAACGTTAAAAAAAACGTAAACGTAAAAATATTTTGAAGCACTCCCATATAGTGATGTGAAAAGCGCCAGACTTTTGGCGCCAAGCGCCAAAAGCGCCATGGCGCTTTTCCGGAACTAGCGCCAAGCGCCAATAGCGCCACAGCAAAATGGCGCCAAGTGCCAAAAGCGCCATGGCGCTTTTCTAGACCTTAGCGCCAAGCGCCAAAGGCGCCAGGGGGCCTTGGCACCAAGCGCCAATGGCGCCAGCGCCAAAATGATATCGCCTTTAATGACACAGGTGAGACTATGTACCATTTTCTTCACTTTCAATAACTTGTATTGCCTCCAAAAACACAAAAAAAGTCAAATAATGGAAATCAATAAGTTTTCTTGCTCAACAGTGAGAATGATACCTGTTTTTCATTGATTTTCACTTCTCAGGTCACCGGGTCTACCTGGGGGCAGTCCCAAGCCTATTAAAGTGTAAAGTAAAGTGTCAAATGTAAAGTCAAGTGTGAATTGTGTATCCAAATCTTATTTTTCGTATCCAAATCTTATGTTTTTGTATCCAAATCTTATTTTTCAGCATAAGATTTGGATACAACAACAGAAGATTTGGATATGAAAAAATTAGATTTGGATACACAATTGACACTTTACTTTACATTTAACTTTACCTTTGACACTTTACTTTACATTTGATATTTGACTTTGCATTTGACTTTACATTTGACACTTTGCTTTACATTTGGCACTTTACTTTACACTTTACAGGACTTGGTATTGCCACCAGGTCATGTCAAGTTGCATGGGGATTTTTTTTTGATATTGTTGCACTTTTTTGCATCAGAATTTCAATTTCTGTATGTTACAATTTAATGATAACCTGTGATATGTTGAAAGTAGAAAAAGGTTTGATGAAAGGTTTTATATGTAACAAATCATGGATGTAAAATGGATTTTTGGTAGAAAAAAAGACTTATTATTGATCTGTGTCTCCATACAGTGTTGGTTCAGATAGTTATACCCCTCATCACACCACAACATCAACACACAAGGGTAACTAAGACTGGTTCAAATAGATAGCAAATTGCCTCTCTGAAGTGGTAGAAGCTGAAAGATTGTCTGGGGGTTTGGGATTGCAGAGGTTCAATCTATTGGATATTTCAAGATTTAAAGTGCAAACTGTGACATAACATGGTAAAAATAGCTAAACTATGTATCTTAGTAAAACACCTTAAGTACATACATAGCCAAAAGTGGCTGAAAATAGGCAACAATGCACATGAACACCGTGGCGCAATTATCACTCTCTGGCGCTTTTTTGGCGCTTTAAAAAATGGTAGCGCCAAGCGCCAATGGCGCCACTGGAAAGTAGCGCCAAGCGCCAAAAGCGCCATGGCGCTTTTCAGAAACACGGCGCCAAGCGCCAATGGCGCCACAGCATTTTAGCGCCAAGCGCCAAAAGCGCCATGGCGCTTTTTGCTTTGGCGCTAGCGCCAGGCGCCAGCGCCATGGCGCTCTCACATCACTACTCCCATCATAAGAGCGTGTGAAAAAACCTCACCTATTTTTACAGTTTGATGAACATGATGAACAAATGTGAAGTATTTATTCATTGTCAAGTACACGGTGAGCGGAATCTAATACACCCCGCGCATAAGGTTCCTGCACGGGCAACTTTTGTGTTTTTAATTGCGATTTGTGATGACGATGTGCTAGGGGGGCTGATTTTTGTATCAAAATATAGCCAGAACATTTCATTAACATCGTAGAAGTGAACTTTTATTCCTGGCACATGAACTTTTGTTTAAGCCAATTTCTACACGGGATGGGGGTAGGATAAAGCTAGGGTGCATTTTATACGTTGGTAGAGAAATGTTTTGGCTTTCTTTTTTCACCAATATCAGCACCCTAGCGCGTTGTCATAATGAATCGCAATACATAAACATACCAAAAGTCACCGCGCAGGAACTTTATGCACAGGGTTTTGAAAATATTTCAAATAAACAGCAGTTTTTCTATTTTCCACACGATTTTTACGTTTTCCCTAGTACCCGGGTATTTTGGTCAGGAAAACGTAACAAAACGTAATGGTATTTTTGGAAAACGTAAACGTAAACGTAAGTATAAATACCCGAATAACCGGGTATTTCGGGTAAATGTAAATACGTTTTTCCAACTCTGCAAAAAAGTGTCAAAACGTGACACTTTTAAAAGGGGCAAGTGAAAAGATAAGGAAAATGTTGAACAATGGCGAACATTCTGTGATCAACTTTAAGTTTCGTAAATTTTAGATTGTAGATTTTTTGAAGTATAGGTCTAGTATGATAGCGGGCGTTGACAGCAGCACTTTTTGCTACCCGCAATCACTTACCAGAAACTGCCGCCGCCATGGAACGTTGGCTATTTATTACATACTGTTGTGCCTTGATAGTCGCGGCTATGAGCAAAACAAGTAACACTGTTGTGGCATGCTTCATGTGCTCTAGATTACGGACTGCATTGTACATATTAGATTTGATTTCTATAGAATCAGAATTATTTTAAAAAGAGCTGATAAATTATTTTATCTGAACATCTTTCTTTGATGGTTTTTTGTTTGCACAATGTGAACAACAAAAAATATTTCATGAAGTTGATTTCAAGCATATGAAGCTGGCACCTGGTGTGATGATACCTGAAAAGCAACCAGTGAATGTGGGTGCGGCAATGCATTACATTCAAAGGGTCAATTTGTTACAGTTGTATCAATTATTACTTTTCAATTTTGAATAGGTAACATTTCCCCCCACTGCGGATGCACAATTCCAGCTGTGGGGGTGTAGATAGCTCAAATTTTGGCAGGTGTAACCAACACCCTCCCCTACTATACATCGGGTGGGTAGCAGCGACCTACTACTGTGTGTGTCCCTGAACATCAACGTTCTTTTGTCATGGTTTCTGTCTGCATCAATGATGTCAGCATCTGATCAATTTTTTGTCTCATTCACATCAAGGTCAGCACCTGATGTGGTAAATTCACATGAATTTTTATGACTACAGTAACTATACATTACAATGTAGCAAATATTTCTGTTCATCACTACATAAATAACAGAAAATACTCCCAACCAAACCCGATTCAGCCCCCAATCGGTCGCAGACAGAATAAGTGACTTTTCGTCACTTTTTTTATTGGACACCCAAACCTTGGTTTCCAGTGCCCTCTACGGGAGGGTTGAAGCTTTCAAAGTGTGTAAAGAACATTCCCTCGAAAATGCCCCTGCAAGAACTTCATTATGACATCATTGCATTTATCCCCATCAAAATTCTTCAGGAGGGCATTTTTGAGAGGCTATTCTTCACGCCATTTTAAAGTTTTAAACCTCCCCTTGTGGGCACCGTCAACCAAGTCACTTTTTTGTCTGCCACCCATTGGAGGCAGAGTTGGGTCAGGCTGGGTGGGCTGGGCAGGGGTCTCCTAGGGGGGGGGGGCTGGGGGGGCTGCTCCCCCCTAATCCCCCAGCTATCTATCTATCCCGGAGGCAAATTTTTTGGCTATCTATCCCCCAAATCGGCCAGCTACCTATCCGGAGCGATTTTTGAGAAATTTCATCCCAGTTTTCACTCAAAATCACTAATTTTTGTACCTTTTTATGGTTTTCCACCTTCAAAATTGCAGCTATCGTCTATACACATGTTTATATACCCAGGGGTCTCCAGGATTTTGGCCCTCGCGGGGGCTGTATAGATAGCAAATCGCTCCTCCGGAGGGATAGATAGCTGGAAATTTTTCTGGGGGGGGGGGCTTGGGGGGGGGGGCTGGCGGGGGCACAATATATAGGCTTTTTCAAGGTTAAGAAGGCAGAAAGGGGAAAAAATCGCTAATAATCAGTTAAAAGTAGCCAAAAGTAGGTATAAAATGGCTAACAATAGGTATATAACCATGTATATAGCCGGAAAGAACAATTTTGAAGGTGAAAAACTATGAAAAGGTGTGAAAATTAGTGATTTTGAGTGAAAATTGGGGCAAAATTTCTCAAAAACCACTCCAGATAGATAGATAGCTGAGCGATTTGGGGGGCTGGGGTTCTTTGGGGGTAGTAGCCAAAAATTTTGCCTCGGGATAGATAGCTAGCTGAGTGGCCTCCGGGATAGATAGATTGCTGGCCGATTTGGGGGGAGCAGCCCCCCCCCCCAGCCCCCCCCCCTAGGAGACCCGTGTATATATTTTATTTTAGCCTATTTTAGCTACTTTTAACTTGTTTTTAGCTATTTTTTCCCTTGTTGCCTTCTATGCATTGAAAAAGCCTATATATTTTGCCACCATGAGCCCCCCCAAGCCACCCCCCAGCCCCCCCCCCAGAAAAATTTTCAGCTATCTATCCCTCCGGAGGAGCGATTTGATATCTATCCAGCCTCCGCGAGGGCCAAAATCTTGGAGACCCCTGGGGGTGGGGTTGGGTGAGGAGCATTTTCTGTGTTGTAGTGATGAACAGAAATATTTGCTGCATTATATTATATAGTTAACTTAGTCATTTACATTCGTGTGAATTTACCTTATCGGGTCCTGAACTTGATGTGAATGGGACAAAAATTGTGTGCTGTACTGGACGCAGACAAAAACCATGTCAAAAAACTCTGGTGTTCAGCGACCCACACTGTAGTCACGTGACGTGACCCGTCAGGGTCACGTGACCCCACCCAATGTCGTATAGTAGGGCAGGGTGTTGGGTACACACACCTCCCATCAAAAACTCGTTGCCTGCAGGGCAAATAGCGGCATGCACACCAGGATAAAAACATATTTGCTGTTACCTGTCGTTAGAATGACATTAGCGGTTCTGTAAAACTTGTTGAATTCAACAGATCCTATAGTGTGTCCCATCTCTCCAGGCACAAAGTGCACCCTTCCCGACTCAAACAATCCTGGCATCAAGTAGACCATGGGTAACAACCAGCAAATCATAATTGTTTTCAGCACTCTGCGCATTGTCCAAATCTGTAAAATGTAGGGTTGGAGAAAATTAATTCTTTAAACGCCTTTATTTTTTATAATAATCAATTTTTGTATTTAAAAAATACATTTTTAAATTTAAAATCAATTTTTTTTTTAATATCGTTCAAAATGTCAGACAGAGTATTCTTATGTCTATTGTGGTCATATTAGACTGGAGTCATGGGATAGCATTATAAGCAGTGATTTCTTTCAAAAATATTCATTTTTACATTGACTTATTACATATATCACCTTTTGTCGGATGTTCGTGACTTCAGTGAAGTTCACCATGGAATAGTGCTTAAATAAGGTTTGTACAGAAGGCTTGTACATTGACAGTGATGTTACACACTGAGGAAGTATGTGGGACTACATTGGCATGATATTACATACTTCACTAGCATATCATGGCTTATTATTACACAGTAGCATGAATATTGTAAATGGAAAAATGCCCAAAACCCATGAAAACACCAGCAATGGTAATGCGTATGAGAAATTGTGCGCTTGCGCATAAAAAATTGCAAAATACCTAGTGCAAGTCTACCATAAATTTTGCCTTTTGATTTTTTAAATGAAAATCAGTTTCCACCCTGTGATTAAAAAATATATCAGATTTTTAAAAAATGTTTAGAATTTTTCTAGAACCACAGTTGAGGTATTTACTGAAACTTAGGGTTTGAAAAACAGGTTGGAATATCAGCACTTGTGGTTCAATCGATATCAGAGGGACTAAGCAATAGGCTTAATAGTGTAACTGTATTATCTACCAATTGTTATTTGCCTTATACAATTTGATTCATCATATTTTTTCTCCATTTTCTCATTTTGACTGTTGTAAATGGTTACAATTCACTACCATTCACATTTCAGCACCAATAGCACCAATAGCAACCATATGAAAATGCAATATGCTGCTTGAAATATGCCTTGCTATACCAAAAGCAAAATATCGAAATATCGAATATCGATAATTTTTGAATATATAATATCGATATCGAGTAGGGTTGGAAAAATTTACAGAAGGCGTCCCTGTGGCCGCAGGGGTGCAGCCACAGAGGTCCCCCCGGGGGTGCAGATAGATAAATGGTGGGGTTACCCAACGATACAATTGGATTGCCTTTAATCGTTACTGGAGCAGAGATAATACTCTTTAAAAAAAATTTAAACGAAATCCAGATTATATTGACCGGGTCTTTATCAATATATTGCATAGCATATCGCGCTATTTTTAACCAAAAAGTATCCAATATCGAAATGGAATATTTTGAGAAAAAAAATACGATATTGTAATATGTAATTTCAATCCTACTGAAACTGCATCAATACTTACAGTTTTGTAGGCGATTGGTTTGCCCACGGCGACCACTCTGTTTGCGGCTATGGCCATCACGTTCAGACTCGACACGCGCCTCAAGTAGAACATCGGCAACCACACGAGTGTCATAATTGTCTGTAATCATGGTCAAGTTGATATTAAATTTTCGAACACTTTGGTCACGTGCAAATCAAAGCCCTACCGTATCATTTTCCATCGTTGCTCTAACCCAATAGACAGGCATTATGCCGTTGTACAGAATAACGGATAAGATGTCACTGCACGCGTTCGAAATGCACAATGTGTAGAATGGCTTTTTGATCAAGCTCGGCCGCAGACAGATCGCCAAAGCCACCACAACATACAGCAATGTCGATGTTCCAATAAGTGTGAACTGGACAAATGTCACCCACTCATCATACATCTCAAGGTCGGCATCTTCCGGGTAGTGATGTAAAGGCACCGAGGCACCGGTGCCCCGGTGCTGGGCACCGAAGGGCACCAGCACCGGTGCTGGTGCGGTGCCATTGCAATCTTCAGGGGTGCCCTGCCGGTGCCGGTGCCATTTTTTTCAGAATAGCACCGGTGCCGGTGCGGTGCGGTGCCATTTTTTTGCCGGTGCCAAAGGTGCTAGCACCAGGCCAAAGTAAAAGGCACCGGGAAAGGCACCGGCGAAGGCTTCATGTGCTGTGCAATTTTGTAAATATGTGCTTATTCATATTTCAAAAAACAGCAATATATTTACCCAACCGATTTTTGGCTTATTTTGTAAACATCCCATCAAATAAATATACCTACTGTGAAATCCATTATACCTGATACGTGATCTGATGAGCGAATCTAAAATTTTGTTGAATTTTAAATCATTTTTATATTTTATATTTGTTTTACTTTTTTGTTCAAAATTTGTTGTCAGTTTATGACAGAGATAGTTCCGTTGTCTGTACAGCAACGACTCCGATCAGTAGACAATAGTGGCTATGGGCAATGTAGTGTATTAAATATTTTATCGTTCATTTGGAATCACTGTAATTGCTTCATAAAAGTGATCGCCACATCATTCTGATCATTTTAAGTGCTTAATCATCAAAATCGGTGGAAAATTCATGGAAATATGCACTTACGAAGGTGTCGCCACTGAGAAACTGCCCGATATTTACTTCGGAAATCCCAGCCCGGTGCGGTGCCTTTCGGTGCTAGCACCGGCAACCAGCCGGTGCCCTTCGGTGCCGGTGCCATTTTTTCCGAATGGCACCGGTGCCGGTGCGGTGCGGTGCCATTTTCTGGCCGGTGCCCCAGGGTGCCAGGTGCCCTTTTCATGCGTTGGCAAAGGTGCCGGTGCGGTGCGGTGCCATTTTTCCCGGTGCCTTTCACATCACTACTTCCGGGGTTTCAGTCGAGGACATTTCGTTTGTTCGGTTTTTGCGAACACACTGTCTAGAAGCCAATGTCTTCTACTGAGTTACATATTTAATTACTACAATAGATATGGTGGAGGCGAGACAAGCGTGATGATTGGTTGATCTAGGTAATTGCAATTTAATGAGATTTTACAATTCGCATAGCACCCAATTAGATAAACAGGATATTTGCCACGTTCAGGGTGAACAGGATATCATCACGAATCGTACTCTGTTTTTATAAAATGTGTACTGTAGCGTTGGGGTGGCCAAAAAATGTTTTTTAACGACCCTGTTTAAAAAACAATTTGTACATGTTTTTTTAAATAAATAAAACGGTTTTTTTAAGCTCCCAAATATGGTTATGGGTCAATATGTACAGGTATATCAGACAATTGCCATTACTTTGTTATGTTATATATAGCCACAAAATGGCTGTGGAGCCATGGGATAGCATTACAAGTGGTGATTTCAGTCAAAAATATCCATTTTACGTCAACTTATTGCATATATCACCTTTTGTCAAACATACATGACTTCAAGTGAAGTTGGGCATGGAAAAGTGTTTAAATTAGGTTACAATAGAAGGCTAATACATTGGAAGTGATTTTTCAGACTGTAAAAGTATGTGGGAGCACATCGGCTGGATATTATGTAAAATACTAGACTACAGCTTATTATTACACAATAGCATGAACAAATGGAAGCTTTCAGACTGAAAATGCTTCAAAACTAATGAAAACAACCACCAATGGTAATGGGTATGTGAAATTGCGTGCTTGCGTGCAAAAAAATAGCAAAATACCTAGTGCTTAAGTACAAAAAATGTTGGCTGATGTTTTCTTTTAAAAAACGGTTTGATTCCTCTGTGTTTTTTAACAATTTTTTAAAAGACGGTTAAAAACACACCGGCCATCCCTACTGTAGCTGCGTTTTAACTCCGACGATATTATAATAAACACTATGGTTAGACCCCTCAAAAGACAATTCCCGAACAAAACCAGTTAAAAATAGTGCAAAAATTGAACAAACCTTGACATTATTGACAAATTGCTCGAAAAACGTCTCCAGTCATCCTTTGTCTACGATGATCTTCTCTAATAGCTTCATAGAGAACGAAAAAACGAAAAACGGTGAGTTCCCCCCAAGGAGGTGTTGAGTCGAAACGCGGTCGAATTAGGCCCAACTTGTGGTCTGTGCACTCCCCATTTTAGGGGCTGCATAGAAACAAGTCTCCGGAGGAACACAGAAGGGCAGAACACTGCCTGGCGCTCTAAATCAGGACGGTTTATTGTTCCTGGAAGAGTGCCAAAACAGTGTCATCAAAAACCATTTTGGCCCGGATTTTTCCGGGTCAAACGGTGAGGTCAGTAGGGTGTTTTTAAATACAACCCGAACAGACCGAACCGCACGGAATTACCAGAAATTTGCGACGCTGCGACAATAAGGGAGAGCAAAACCAAGGCCATCAAAGGGCACAAAGGATAGCGAAACGATTTTCGCTCAAAATTAAATGATGTGGAGTTTACCAGCCCTTACAATCACGACATTAGGGGTGTCCATTCTGGTCACGCCTAGCGGGGCTGGCGTGATGTCAAGGACTGGCGAGCTGCCAAGGACTGGCGTGATGCCATGGACTGGCGAGTTGCCAAGGACTGGCGTGTTGCCAAGAAAAGCGAGGAAATTTGAAAAATTGCAAAACTACGTCGACGACGGATCCTGGAGGAAACGCGAGGACACCTTGGGCAGGATTCTGACGCGCGGCGAAGACGTCGTTGGAAGCGCGACGATTTTTCGGGTCGGTTTACGTGCATTTTGGGATTTTAATCAGCAGATGGTGGAAAAGGAGGGAATAGCCGCAAGTCACCCCCACACCGCAGACAGTGGATGGATAGCAGCCCCAAAAGCTACGACTTGGCACGTAAGCAAGCCCTACTGCTACCCAGAGAGCGAGCTGAGGTGGACGCTGAAAAGCCGGAAAGAGCCCCATCCGAGGGAGAGGAGGCGGCGCTTTTGGCAGAGTGCCAAAACGTTGGAACGCTGGCAGTTGCGAGCAGAACGCGACGGCCATCAAAGGGCCAAGACAACGTTTAAGACTAGGCTAGGATATGCCATACGCGGTAACACAAACGCGTTATCCATGTGCAGATGCGGAATTGAAGTGTGCATGCAGCTTGGTCGTGTTTGCAGAAAATGGGCAGTAGCGATGAGGCGGCTGTTTTTCTTAGGAGTTTGTGATATAATGATGCGCGCAAAAAACTGTCTCACACTGCTATGGGGGTTAAAAATCTCGCTCTGTCGCAAAACACAGTTGGGTAAAAACCCACACAAAAATAAACAGCACAAGCGGAAAACTGGGACACACGATAGCACCACACATTACATGACAATCTTAACAGACCCAAGCGATAGCACCAGCAATCCACAAGGTGGAGGTGCAAATCATGAACACGGAAAGGGGACGCGAAAACAGCATGAAATTGGCAGAATCACGGGGATATTGAAAAAACAAAAACCTGAAGCTAAGATTGGGGGAGCAAAAGGTACGAATAGGGACAAAACGAGGCGGGGAGTACGATGGGGGAATACAATGACAGTATTCTTTCAAAACGTGAGATCTGCATGGAAAAAGCATGAGCAAATCGCAGATATGTTAGGAGATGGACGCTACGACGTGGCCATCCTCGGGGAAGCAAATGTCAGAACGCGGCTGGAAACTGTGGAATCACCGGACTACAACCTAACTGTGATAAGAAAGCCACAATCAAACAACGGGGGCTTCCTAGTGTATATAAAGAAATCAGTTTCTTCATATATGCAGGGCTCGATTACAACAGGGGACACGGAAAGCAATACGGTGGCAATGACAATTTCGACTTTAGCCGGGAAACTTGACATTATTGCTGTGTACCTTCTGGATCAAGGGCGGATACAAAGAGACAGAGACCTACGGGATGTCAATTCGCAAATCTTCGACACGATCGGAAACAGGGTTATATGCAATCGCAGTTCGGGGAGGGATACAATCATAATCAGTGATTTCAATGGGGCACTAGGACAAGAGCACTTTGGGGTGGGGCGGTGTACTGAGACACCAAACCGCAATGGGAGGCTTCTCAAAAGCTGGATTTCTGCAATGGACATGGGAGTTTTGGACGACAAAACAGGGCAGTGGTGGACCTTTGAATCGGGACACACAAAGACACGAATTGATCACTGCCTAATGGACAATCAAGCAGATATGACGACGGCCAAGATCAAAAACTTAGGACATGGGAACAGTCCTTTAATGTCTGATCACAGTGGACTGGTTGTGGAGATATCAGTGGAGTCAGGGGAATTAAGGGAGGAAAAGACAATGCCTACATCTAGGGGGTGGTCTATTAGAGGAAAGGATAAATCCACAAAATTTCTGCAAGAGATCGAGCACGTCATTGATCCGACTGACCCCCCATCCAGCTACGACGCCCTGCTTGAATTTTTACAGCAATGGGCGAAGTGCTGGTTTGGGGTCAAACCTCGGAAAAAGAAAGACACAAAGTATGGCAAGAAGATACGTGAGATCAAGCGAATGCTCAAGCAGAAAAGACGAGCACTTCATGAAGGTAGACTTGGTATATCAGAATACCGAGAATACCGGAGAAAGGGACTCGGAGACATCAGACAACAAGAAATAGCCGCACATGACAACAAACTGGAGCAGATCATGGAAAATGAGCTGCAATACGGAATTGAGAACACTAATCTGTACAAAATGGCTCAGAAACTACGAGAGGCTGATGTTAAGTACCCAATGCTCAAAATCGGAAATAGACCCTGCAAAGACGATAATGAACTAAAACACGTCTTAAACAAATTCTGGAAGAGAATACAAGCACCAAATCCAGCAAAGGTGATTTTTAGAACCGACTGTGGAATGAAAGGAATTATCGACAAAGACTTGGCCGAGAAATTGGACAGGGAAATCTCGACAACAGAAACAAGAGATGCCTGTAAACGACTGAAGCTAGGGAAATCGGCTGGAACTACAGGGATATCGCACGAGATGCTACGGATGCCGGGACCAAACCTAGTTGTCGCGCTGAAAAACCAAATGAACCGATGGTTCAGTGGACAAGAAAAGATACCAAGACAGGCACAAACATGCAAACTGGTCCTGCTACACAAAAAAGGCTCAAAATCAGACGTTAATAATTACAGAACAGTTGGGATACAATGCAACATCCTCAAGCTGTACTGTTCAATCCTCAATAAACGACTGATGGACGGATTCGAATGCAGCAATGCCTTTGGAGACATGCAAGCGGGATTCAGGGCGAACCGAAGAACAACAGATAACCATGTGATAATGCAGGGGTGTCTGGCTGAAACAAACCGGCTGTCAGCTTGCTTCGTGGATGCTGTGAAAGCTTTTGACAGGGTAGACCGGGGACGCCTATGGGTGAAGCTAAGAGACTATGGATATGGCAAAACTCTGTGCGAGGCAATAGAAAGCACATATAGGGATCAAAAATGCTACCTGCAGTATAACGAAGTCTGCACGGAAGAGCTGGATTACCCACTAGGAGTGAGACAGGGCTGCTGCCTAAGCCCCACACTATATGTGCTGTATATGGCTGACCTGAGAACAAAACTGGAAAGAAGCGGACTGGGAGCCAAGCTAGGAAATGAGAGAATACCGGCCGGGTTCTTTGTGGATGATGTGGTGCTCATGGCAAATAATGACGACGAGTTGCAGAAGATAATGGACATTTTCACGGACTGGAGTCACGAGTGGGGAATTGGGATAAGTGAACACAAGAGCATGATCTTGCACTTCAGGAGGAGGGCGGATGCAAACAGAGAGTGGTACCTGGGGATCGGGGGTGATGGAAAGAAGCAAATCATAAGAGAGTGTGACGAGACTAAGTACCTAGGCATCCTTCTGTGCAGCGGTCGCGATCCATTTCAAAAACAAAAAAATGGATACATGGACAAGTTGACAAAAGGGAAATTCCTCGCAAAAGAGGTAACAAAACACAGTCGAAAACAAATATGGGCACTAAATATGCTTTGGGGGGCATATGTAGCTAGTACTGTGATGTACGGCGTCGAGATAACAGGACTCTCAAAAACTGCGCTAAAACAAATGATGGCTTCACAGATGGGACTCTATCGACAGGTGGGAAATGTAGGGAAACACATCTCAAACAAACTGTTGGGGTTAGACTGGAATATTAGGACAATGGAATGCTGGTACAAATACAGCATTATCAGATACAACGACTACCTGAAATCAGACAAAGCCTCAAAAACGACAAAACTAGCAGCAAAAATTTGGGGAGAACAAAATGTGTCAGCGGGGGCAACACGCAAAAACTCACCGGAGGGACGAGCAAAAATGGCAAAATCTGAGATGAACCTAGGAAACACGCAAACGCTAGGGAAAGATAAAATTTTAAATGCCTGTAAACATTATGGGTGGGAGATCGGACTGAAACCACAAACAAAAACAACAAGAAGTATACAAAAAGAAAACCAAGTAATAAAGGAAATCACACCTCTTTTGCCAGAGACCCTACAGGTGTCGGAGCATAGATGGTTTGCCGGGAGACATGGCTGGTTACCAAATACACAGCAAATACGTTTTCGGCAAAACAATATAAGACAATGGAATAACTGTCCGTTATGTGAATCGCTGGGGTGGTCATTTTGGATGACAATGTCTCATTATCTGGGACAGTGTCAACATCCGACGGTGACACTCTGGCGCACAGAGTGGGCTAGGTCAATTAGTGAAGACTGTTGTAGCCGACGGTGCGGCAAAGATATTGCCGCACCCAAGGCGGAGGCAGCATTAGTGACACGACATACTAGCCACAGCATTGCGAGACAGATTCCGTGCACGGTCTTTGATGCCGCAGTATGCCATAAAATGCGTATTGATGCGTCACAACACCTGGGTAATCTGGCCAGAGTACTGGAAAACTGGGGGGAACGCAGCGACGGTTCATCGTTCGCGAGCGGGAACCCCGGTTAGCCAGTACGCTGACTTTGGATGTACAGAAGAACCATGTATACCTACACTGTAAAAAACTGTATCAATTTGCAAAGGCGTTTACAATTCAAAGGGTATTAGTGTGTGACACAACAACGCGCGATGTTGATGATGATTTTTGGTAATGATGTGAGAGATGGAAAGTGAAAAAAGGTGATAAATGTGACTCTTGGAAAGGTATGATGAGTGGTAAAATGAAGTAGGAGACAGCGAACAATTAGAGATATCTCACTTAACAATTCAAACCTGGGAACTAAATACACTGCAAACCTGTTTTCAATAATGGAAAAAATTGTCAACTAATTGGAAAAACTCTGGAATAGCAAACGGAAAACGCTTTGGAAAGATCAGGATTTTCTGTGACTAATGGGATTTTCTAATGACGATTCTGATTTTCACTTAACATCAGAATATAGCCTGTTGATTTTCACTTTATTCTTTTATGTACGGTTTTTGCTCAAACGTTGTCAATTGTTTTTAAACGTGGACAAACCCAGGTCGTGGGGTGCTAGAGTGTTTTGTCTTTCGGTGTTCTTGGCAATGTTGTCTGCCGCCCACTCTATAGTAAGGTAGTAAGTAGATCAGGTGTTTTCTCTATATTTTCCCACGCCAACTGTGTATACAACGCGCACAAAACTCACCTATTAGGACCGCAAAATAGGAGTACTCGATGGGTATGAATTTTGTATTTTACTTGCATTTGGCTTTTGAGGTCTGAGTCAAGTAAACCTATTTGATTGACTATGCTTGCAGATGGCGTTGATCTGGCGAACCCTGTGGCTAATGATGACCATAACCCCTGTTAGTTTCACGACACTAGTAATTTCTTTTTTTCGCGTGTGGCTTCAAGTTGTGGTTCGAATCGGAAAAGTGGTTTACGGCAACTGCTGTCAGATTTTCATGTCGCCGTGTTTGCGGCTGACTTGAAAATGCTTACCTTGGCGGACTGTCGGGATCGCTTATCGTCGTTTATCGGGGTCGACATTCGGTGACAGGAAACTGATTTAAGATCGGGACGTGAAAATAGATCCTGATCGCGTTTATGCCACGCGTCGAACTTATTTACGTTTTTCCTACGTAATGTAACTTGTCCGCGGTGACGCGCAGCCATCGCGGTCTCGCTCGACGCATCGCTCAACCCGGTGCCACAACATTCGGAACCGGCAGCCGACACGCTGGCTCGGACGCGTTTCACAGACGAGTTTGTCACCTATGAAACGCTGGGCAGGGGCGCCTATGGTGACGTGCTCAAGGTTCGGTATAAGTTGGACAGCTGCCTGTATGCCGTGAAAAGAGTACCGCTGGAGACTACTAGCAGGAAGTTGCTGAGGAAGATCACTAGGGAGGTGGGTTGACCCTGTGCCTGTAGACATGTAATGCCGCTCAACATGTAGACAACGGGTCAGGGTCAGGGGTCTCCATGATTTTGACCCACATTGGAGCCTGGATAGATAGCAAATCGCTTCTTCGGAGAGAGATAGATACCTAGCTGAAAATGTTCTGGGGGTCTCGCGGGGGTATATGATATGGCAAAATTTAGCGATTTTGAGTAAAAATTGGAACAATCGCCCAAGGTTTGCTCCACATAGATAGATAACTGAGCGATTTGGGGAACTCAGGTGTAGTAGCCTCGTGATAGATAGACAGTTGAACGGGTCTACATGTTGAGCGGGTTTACATGTCTAGCGAGCCTACGTCGGATGGGTTGGCTGGTGCCCTTTCCCACCTAGTGCAGCAGCATGTTTCACAAAACTGCGTTTGATGCGGCCCAGGTAAAACTGCTGTCGCGTTTGAACCACGAGAATGTCGTGCGCTATTACAACTCCTGGATCGAGGAGGTCAAGCCGGGCGAGGTGGGCCGGTCCACGTCGGACAGCGCTGAGAATGCTGGTGCAAGCGACATGAAAGGTCCGTTGGGATGTGTTCGTTGTGGTGTTCGACCCGAACCTCTAAATTCCTCAAAAATCGCTTCCAGTTACCTAGATAGATAGCCGGTTACCTAGATAGATAAATGTACCAGTTACCTAGATAGATAAATGTTAGGATAAATGTACTACCCATCACTAGACAAATGCTTATCTCTGCGACTGGTGTACAATTAAGATAAATACAGTACAATTAAAGAAAATCCAGTACAATTAAAGGAAATGATAGAAATTACTCTATCTCTACTCAAATTAAGATTGAAAACTGCTCGCGCGCTTAGAAATCAGTACCCAAGAGATAGCTACCTGTTCGAATTGTATGCGAATGAGTGATCAAAGGTTATCTGTCCGCGTGCAGTCGGGGCCCCCGCTCGATGTACTCCAGGTCGTACCCATGCTTGAGCGTCTGTATTATGAAGCTGACCAGAGTGATCCATCCCGCGTTGGCGTCCTCGTTGAATTCCTCGCGCCCCACAATGTGCTCCACCCATAGGGGATTTTGGGGTTAGCATTTTTTTTTTTTTGGGGGGGGGGGGGGTTCACCTGCCGGCGCGTGCTAATAACTCGGGAACCGCTTGGCGAAAAATGTTGAAATTTGGATATGATATAGTTCTAGGTTGGGGCTACGCACAATTTTGACGATTTTTTTCTACGACCCCCAGACCGGAGATAGTGGGGGTCTATAAAAACACTGGCATTTGCGTTTTTTTGGGTGTCGCCGAGAACATGCAAACTTTGAACATCAATAGCTCGGTCATTTGTGAACCGATTTTAGTCATTAAAATGTTAAAATGGTCACAAATGTTCGGAAGTTCATTTCTGAGGTCAAATCGGAGATACACATTTGTTTATATATCGATTTAGCCCGATTTCGAAATGCAAATTTCCGCAAAAGTTTGCTTTTTGAACATGCTATCCTATTCTCCTGATCGAGAGAAACTCAATGAAACAAAAATGAGATCGATATCTCTTTCCGATCAAAAGTTATGGCGCTTCAAACTTTTCCCTCCCATCCACATAAATAAGCACATGCATGCAAATTCAAAACTCCATATCTCGGCCATTTCTCAGCCGATTTTCACTGATGAACACTTAAAATGATCAGAATAACATGGAGATTTCATTTTTAGGACCAGATTATCCGTATTTTGCAGCAGATTTCCCATACAAGCAAATAATGCGAACTCTTGAATTAAATTGTCATAATGAAAATGCATACAAATAAACTGTGGATAAAAATGATATCTACATGTTGTTCTGATCATTTTAAGTGTTCATCAGTGAAAATCGGCTGAGAAATGGCCGAGATATGGAGTTTTGAAGTTGCATGCATGTGGTTAATTATGTGGATGGGAGGGAAAAGTTTGAAGCGCCATAACTTTGATCGGAACGAGATATCGATCTCATTTATGTTTCATTGAGTTTCTCTCGATTAGGAGAATAGGATAGCATGTTCAAAAAGCAAACTTTTGCGGAAATTATGCATTTCGAAATCGGGCTAAATCGATATATAAACAAATGTGTATCTCCGATTTGACCTCAGAAATGAACTCTCCGAACATTTGTGATCATTTTAACATTTTAATGACTAAAATCGGTTCACAAATGACCGAGATATTGATGTTCAAAGTTTTCATGTTCTCGGCGACACCCAAAAAAACGCAAATGACAGTGTTTTTATAGACCCCCCCTATCTCCGGTCTGGGGGGTTGTAGAAAAAAATCGTCAAAATTGTGCGTAGCCCCAACCTAGAACTATATCATATCCAAATTTCAATGTTATGACATGTAAGTATTCATACTTACCGTATTACCTCGAATTAACCCCCACTTGAATTGACCCCCCTCGAAATACCCTCCCCCCTAAAATTCGGTTGAGGAAATAATAACCCCCCCTCGACATACCCCCCTAAAATTGAGTGTAAAGAGAACGTACATAACAAATACCGCAGTTTGTCATCTGTACAATACAGGACACACGTTAAAACTGATGATTGAGTGACGTTGGGGCAGGGTTTATGTGTATACACAGTTATGTATGCCTATAAACACATATACATCTATGTAATTGTTAGATTTTTCTACGTCTGAGTATGGTGAATTTCCGAAAATTTCTGGCAAAATAATAGACCCCCCCCCCCCCGCGAATAACCCCCCCCTCGAATTATCACCCCCTCAAATTTTGCTGGCGAAATAATAAACCCCCTGGGGGTATTTCGAGGTAATACGGTATATGAATGATTGACAAGTATCTATTGGACTTGAACAGCTGCATGAACTTTCTAATCCCCTATCGATTAGATCAATCAATCAATGAGTGTTGGGTGTGTGATCAATGGATGGGTGGATACCCAACGCGGCAAGCTTTTTTACAGTAATAATTACTTTCATGTATGGATGGGAATCCTAATTGGGTTCCTATCATCAGGAATCTGCTATAGTTACCTAATCGCACCCCCAGAGAGATAAAATACATAGTTGAAGAATTTTCTGGGAGTTCGCGCGGACTCGTTTGTAGTGATTTAACTGATCAGTACGGTGGCTAGAAAAAAAGGGGAATTAGGAGTAGTAATTGCGCGCAAAGGCTTAGGAAACACCTGATGACTGAATCACAATGTGCTTAAATTAAATGACTAACATTAAAAAGGATCGCGTCGGCGAAAACGTTCAAGTAGATAGTGCTGAAAGTAACGTTGTGCTTGCAATGGTGCCGCCGGCCGAATATGACGAGCGCGGGTGCCAGCTGCACTTGCAGCTCGTCCACGGTGCGCACCTGCGACCCACACTTGTGTACCGCACTGATGCGTAAAAGTTGTGTGTGCGCCGCGTCGCCACTAACAGCCAAATCAATGATGTTCGTGAATATTCGCAGGTGTCTGTAGAACGGGGCACCTCGGTGACACTGTCCAGAGTCTCCGTGGGCGACAGCTTGAACATGCGTCTCAGGTCGGGCGCCTGGTCGATAACGATGGCAAACCCTCCAAAAAAAAGTATTTAAATTTTTAAGTGTTTTTTCCGAAATGAATTTTCGAATTTTCGAATTTTTCCTGAAATGAATTTTCGAATTTAATTTTCGAATTTTTGAATTTTCGAATCTTTTTTGGCAATTTTCAAATTTTTTTGGCTATTTTTCGAATTTTTTCAAATAATTTTCGAATTTTTTGTAAAAATATTGAATCTGAAGTTTTAAATGAAGAATTTGGACTGTTTTGGAAGTGGCTATACTCAGCAGATGTGATACTCTACAAATAGATATGAGTTATGTCTTCGGCTGGCAGACAGCCAACCAAAAACTTGTGAACCGACTCCCCACTCCACTCCACTTCATCCCAACTCTGAACCGGTTCAGTGAGCCGTAAGTTCACTGCCAACTGCGGTTATGACGTCAGGATGGAGTGTTACCTCCAGAAAAATGTACAGTGTAATGTCGCCTGAGTATAGTGCACTGAGTGTACTCAGTGCATACAGTGCTAACTTCACAAGATACAGGTAAATACTTTACAAACCACTCTTCTTTGATAATATCTTTGATCACATCTCTTTTATACTCCAGTAACATTACACCCTGCACGCGTGGTTCCTGCTGGAAGTGTGCCAAATATTTTTCTATGCATGTGATTTTTAAAAAATTTTGAAAGAATTCATCTCAGTTATAACGTGATACGTTAACTTATTCACAACAAGGATTTTTTTCATATTTTATACAAAAATAGCAGGCTATATGATTATTGGCACACTTCCAACGTGAGACATAAATCAGTACGATGGCAGAGTATCATGTTCACTGAGTATACTTATAAATATGTGCAGTTCCTATGGGCCATCCCAGACACCTGTAAAATGCTCTGTGAAATGTCAAATGTTATGCAAAGTGTCTAAAGTCATGGAAATGCTGTGGAAAATTGCAAATATGTTAACCATTTTCCCGGGCATTTTCATAACTTTTGACACTTGCATGACATTCCACATTTTACAGGGCATTTTACATTTCAACGTTTTTGTACGTTTTTTTTGTTTTGTTTCGCTTTTTCATACGCACCGCGTACCAATTGACAGTTAAAGCGGCGTTTACACTGCGAGCTGTGCCAGCAAACTTTTTTCTGTCGGCAATGGACATTTTGTCACGACAACGCACAAATTTTACAGAAATCTCGCCTGTGCCGACAAAAAAGCCTCGTTCAACAGAAAGCGAACCGACAACGAAAATATGACAAAAAAGCCTCGTTCAACAGAAACCGAACCGACAACGAACATTTGGACGGATTGGCAAGTCTGATCATTTTTGGAATGAGGTATGAATTGCGCCATTTTGAGCAAATACAGGGCAGCCTCCCGTAAGACACAACCGCCTCGAATTCCCCCCCCCCGCGTGAATTACCTACCACCTCGAATTATCCCCCCCACGTGAATTAAGTACAACCTCAAATTATCCCCCCCCACGTGAATTACCTTCCACCTTGAATTTTCCCCTCCACGTGAATTACCTGCCACCTCAAATTATCCCCCCACGTGAATTACCTACAACCTAGATTCATTCCCCCCGCGTAAAGTACCTACCGCCTCGAATTCCCCCCCCCCCCCATGGGTGAATTACCTATATTCCCTCGAATTACCCCCCCCCCTCTGCGTGAGGTACCTACTGCCTTGAATTATCCCTCCTCCCGCGTGAATTACCTACCACCTCGAATTATCCCCCCACGTGAATTACCTACAACCTCGAATTATCCCCCCCCCCCCGCGTGAAGTACCTACCGCCTCGAATATCCCCCCCACAGGTGAATTACCTATATTCCCTCGAAGTACCCCCGTGTGAATTACCTACTGCCTCGAATTATCCCCCCACGTGAATTACCTACCGCCTCGAATTATACCCCCGCATGAATTACCTACCGCCTCGAATTCCCCCCCATGGGTGAATTACCTATATTCCCTCGAATTACCCCCCCTGTGTGAATTACCTACCACCTCGAATTATCCCCCCGCGTGAATTACCTATCGCTGCATGAATGAATTATCTACCTCCTCATAGTAAACCCCAGAGGTGGGTGAATTGCCTACCCCCTCAAATTACCCCCCCCAAGTGAATGAATTATACTTGGCAAACATCACACTTTGTATGAAAACCTACCATAACACATCTTAGTAATGAACCAAAAATTATACAGTTTTTTATCATAATATTTAGTTTTTACTATGGAATAATTAATTATGAATAATTACAAAATTTATCACAATATTGTATTCATGAAATTATGTTAGGCTTCCATACTAAGTGTGCTGTGGGCTGGGTGTGTTTAAAATGAAATATGATGATGAAAAACTGTATAATTTTTTATTCATTTTTCAGATGGGTTATGGTAGGTTTCCATACTAGGTGTTATGTCTGCTGTGTATGCCTACCTCCTCAAATTACCCCCCCCCCATGTAGGTGATTACCTACCTACTGGAACTATCCCCCCACATGTAGGGTTCAAATGATATGACTTTTCGATATCAATATTCAATATTTGATATTTTTTCTGAAACTTGATATATGATTTCAATACTATATGGAACCTTGATGTTGATATTCAATATAAAAAATGGTCTATATAAAATCGAAATTTCTCTTGGTATAGCAAGGCATTTTTAAAGGGGCATATTGTATTTTCATGTGGTTTATTTCCACGTGGTAATTAATTTATGGACACATTACAGGTTCGATATATCAAAAAAATGGTCAATATTCAATATCGATATTCGATATTTTTCAAAATTTTTGATATCGATATTCGATATCAATATTTTTTCAAAATTTTTATATTGATATTTGATTTAAAAAAATGGTCAATATCCGATATTCGATACGATATATCATTTGTACCCTACCCACATGAATGAATTGCCTACCTCCTCAAGTTATACACCCTGTTTGAATGTTTACTTACCTCCTCAAATTATAACCCCCTCCCATCGATGAATTACTCACCTCCTCAAATTATCCCACCCTCGTGAATTACCTACCCACTCGATTTATTCCCTCATGTCAATGAATTACGGACCCCCTCAAAGTATCCCTCTGCATGAATTAATTACCTACCCATTTGAACTATCCCCCCACATGAGTTAACCACCCCCTTGAATTATCCTCCCACATCAATGAATTACCTACCTCCTCAAATTATATCCCACATGGATGATTACCTACCTCCTCAAATTATACCCCACATGGATGATTACCTACCTCCTCAAATCTTTGTGTTCCATTTGAGTTTCTTTGTAATCCCTATTACTAAAATCATTTTCAGTGTTTTCAATTGAACAGGATTTTTATAATAGCTCTGTATACTCAGCAGGCATCACACTTTGTATGGAAACCTACCATAACTATCTGAATAATGAACCAAAAATTATACTGTTTTATTATACTATTTTGTTTCTACTATGGAATCATTCATTACAAAATTTGTCACAAAATTTTATTCACTAAATTATGGTGGGATTCTGCGCATACTTTGTGGTTCACCAACAGAGCTGTTAAAAGTAATTTTTACAAAAACTTTTTTAAAGTGTATGTAATCATTAACTATTTATTTTTACTCATCCCCAAGTACAGAAAACGAAGGAATTTTTTTTTTACTTTCACTCACAAGTAAATGTGAGTATACTACTTTTCCCCAGAAAATGTAAAAGTGAGTATTTTTGAAAAACATTTGCCCCAATTTTCACTGAAAATCACTACTTTCCATATGTTTTACCCGTTTTTACCTTCAAATTCACTTATTTTCAGCTTACCTTTCAGCTATATGATCTTATAACCTTTTTGGCTATTTTTCTATATATTTTTTGCATTTTGTTGCTTGTTTTTCCCTTAACTGCTTTGAATAAACCTGACAGAAATATGTTTTCTGTGCTCGAGTACTTTCAAAAAGTATGTAAAAGTGAGTAATTTTGAATAGCAATAAAAAATTTGTAAACAGAGAAAAAGAACCACCAGTCAGATGTGAGGAATTTTTGTTGTTGATTTTTCTATACTTTTACCGTATTTCCTCAAAATACCCGTGGGTTTATTTTTTCAGAGTGAGAATTTTGAGGGGGGTAATTCGAGGGGGGTATTATTTCACCAGAAATTTTTTTAACCCAGGACTTCTTTGTTGTTTGTAATGTATGCAGACGTAGAAAAATGCGACAAAAACCATCATTTATAAGAGTCTACAGACTTTAACAAGTATTTCAATGGTATAAACAACATTATAATGTAACACAGTCATTGTTTTTAATGTGTGTTATGCATTGCCAGTTGACAAAACACCTTTTGTCATGTATGTTCTATTTACACTCAATTTGGGGGGGGATATTTCGAGGGGGGTTTATCAATTCCTCAGCCAAATTTTTTGTGGGAGGTATTTTGAGGGGGGGGTTAATTCAAGGGGGTTTATTCAAGGTAATATATGGTAGGCTCAAAATAGGTATATTAATAACTGTGTAAACTGGTGGAAAATATAAATGATGAAATCACTTATCTGTAATTTAAAAATCCCACATGCAAGATGTTAGGCTTTAATCTTGTGTGAGGGTGCCCCCAAGTATTTACTATATTTATATACCCTAGGGGGCACCTCCCTCAGGCCACCCTTGGTGCAGAAAAAATTATTTTTTTCACATTTTTTCTGGAAAATATAAATGAGAATTCCATACAAATTTTTGTTCCCAATGACATTCAAAATTTTTTATAAATTTTTTCTGGACATTTGAGACCAAAAAGTTTTTTTAACATTGGTAGATTCAAAGTTTGTACCAGAGTTGTGAAAGTGTATTTACACTTACCCGAAATACCTGGGTAAATGGGTATTTATATTTACACTTACACTTACACTTTCCAAAAATACCAGTATTTTAACAACTCTGGTTTGTACAACTTTTCTACCCCCTCAGAACTCCCAGAATCCCACACAATTTTTTTTGAGAAAAACATAGGTTTTAGAAAGTGGACAATCCACTATCCCAAGCTATTCATGGACCACATAAGAGCCAGAATTGGCTTGTTCGGTGTCAGGGGCAACATATGGCTGCTCCTGTGCCCCGTTTTTGCTCTCAAGTATTTTTTATAGCAAATGATAAAAATAGCCCTGTGTAAAGAGGGCACTTGCGTGACAGCGTGTAAAATAAACGTGCCCATTCAATGTGGGCACTAATTATCTGTTTAAAAAAATCTATAGGGGCCAATGGGCAAGGTGCCATGTATCTATTTTGAATGGGCCAGACAATAACTAGGCCATGTCCAGAAAGTTGAAAACCATGGTTTTTCAATTACAATCACAATTTGGATTATCACAAAGTTCAAAATACT
>CAXIWS010000718.1:0-10744 GCA_964036195.1 Sphaerolaimus hirsutus | reverse complement strand
ACAATATGACATTCAAGTAAAAATAACAAGTAACAAAAGTAAAATATCGAAATATTGAAAATATCGAAATATCGATATCGAATATCGAGCATATTTTCATATCGAATATCGATATCGAATATCGAGGGTCCATATCGTATCGATATCGAATATCGAGTTTCAGAAAAAAATATCGAATATCGAATATCGATATCGAAAAGTCATATCGTCCCAACCCTAGTTTAATGCCATGTTTATGTCGCTACGCAAGACTAGTGACACTTCTACGGCCACTTTAATGTCGCTTGTGTCATGACAATCCATCAGACTATTCATATCCAACGTGATTTTCAAAATGAAAAATTCAATCCAATCTCATAAATCCTGTTACACCCAATTGTTTGGTTTTTCGGTTGACTTTTTATAGGTGTCATTCGCGTCAGGTGCCAAGGTCGATTTGGGCAATGAGTTGACACCGACACAAGTCAAGTCTCCGCCGAACAAAGTCGAGTGGACAGCTGACAAAGATTCTCTTTACACACTCGTTATGACTGGTAAGTGGTCCGTCATTAAAATGTTTGATATTCAGCTTGTCGATATTCAAACGCACTGGAAGGCATTACCGTAATACCCCTTGACTTAACTTCCCTCGAAATACCCCTGGTCTTTTCGACCTTGGGAAAAAATAAACAGCCTCCCCCCTCGAAACACCCCTGTCTTGAATGATGTTCATCATGTTTTCAAGGTACATTATGTATTCAAGGTACATTATGTATGTATTTCCGTCAGTTTGCATCGCGCAGCTGCACTTTTATAGTAGTTGGTGTAGCGATGTAAATACGTCGATAAGTCTAAATATATTCTATTTGGTCACATTTATTACCGGCTTTGGGTATGTGACAGCGTATTATTTACCATCAATTTCACGAAAATTTCTGTCGAAAAAATGAACCCCCTCAAAATTTTCAATCTGGAAAAAATCCTGGGGGTATTACGAGGAAAAAGGTACATTTTTTCGGGAATGCTAGACATTTCGAGCATTTTACATAAGCACCAGCAGGAATGTGAAAAAATCAATCAAAAATCCACCCATCAAATCTCCTCCCCAAAAACCAGACCCAGACGCACCATCTAGAGCTGAGCCGACATTCCGCGAATGGCATCACTGGCTGGTGGTCAATGTGCCGGGAAAGAACCTCAAAAAGGGTGACCATATTTCCGAATATATCGGTTCTGGACCTCCGCCCGATACTGGACTGCATAGGTGATTTTTTTGAGTGGGAGGGAACTCGATGAAGGTTTATATTTGTCGGAACTGTGGAATGATGTATGGACGGTGTTCATCAGCGCATTTTAACTCCCAGCTAGGGATGGCGCTTGATTTTTTCGAAAGATATTTCTTGTGTGGACAATTTTTTAACACTAGTTTGATCTTTGATTGTGCCTGCACACCACCGCGCATGTGGTGCATAGATCCGCTGAGAGTTTCCGCGGATGCTGTTGGAGTTATGGCGGTGTGTCATGTCTAGTGATTTAATAGCTGGCGCCTGGCGCTGCGCTTCTCGCGCTTGTAGCCATTTTTTCCTCTGGCACCATTTGCGCTTGGCACTGTTTCATGTTTCAGAAAAGTGCCATGGTGCTTGGCGCCAAAGTCCTGGCGCTGTTTCCATCACTATTCATGTCATTTTTTGAGTCCACACTTCACCCGTGCCATTTCATTATAAACGTGGTGATCTGCTCTGTTGAGTATAATCATGTTTTTAGGAGTTCCGCCATATCATATGCCGCATACTCGACAAAATTCCTAACATTGCTTAAAAAGGGCCTATCATATACTCGGAAACTTTTTCAGATATGTCTATCTTGTTTACAAGCAACCTGGCAAAATTCATGATAAGGAGCACGGGAAATTGACAAATCGTTCTGGTGAGAGGCGCAATAATTTTAGGGTTGCATTATTTTCAAAGAAGCACAATCTGGAGCTGGTAGCTGGGAATTTCTATCAGGTGGGTAATACGAATGTGCAAAAGAATTTGCATTCGACGCGTTTTACTCGCGTTTTACCCCCCAAATCGCTCTGCAACAATTTGTTTACGTTCCCCCAGTTTTTTGCCCAAAATCGCTCCATTTTGAAAACTGCTACTTTCATCATCGCTGTTCTCATCTTTATACATGGTTATGTACCGATTTTTTATATTTATAGCGATTTCAAAATTTTTGGCCGGCTGCCAAGTTTTCTTAAGACGTATCTCCGATTTTTCTTTTTCTTTTCAGGAGTAAAATCCCGCCCGACCCGCCGTCGCGCCAGGCACCTGACAGCTGCCGCCCGGCACTCAATTGAATCTCGATCTGCCTGGCAGTCGGGCGGCGGCTGTCAGATGCCTGGCGCGACGGGCGGGTCCGGCGGGATTTTACTCCCAAAAATAAAAATCGGACATACGTCTTATGCAAACTTGGCAGCCGGCCAAAAATTTCGAAATCGCCATAAATATAAAAATAGGTATATAACCGTGTATAAAGATAAAAATGGCTGTTACGTAGGTCAAAGTTTTCAAAATGGAGTGAATCTGAGCGGTTCTGGGCAAAAAAGGGGCGGGCGGGCGAGGGCATGCCTGTCCAATTAAATCTCGAATTGCCTGACACTCCCGTCATGTCCTCCCTCTCAGGGATAATCTGCCCAATTAAATCTGGGGCCACGTGCCAGTCCCAGACCCTGTAAAATGTCAAATGTCATGCATGGTCAAAAGTCATGGAAAATTCCCTGCAAAATCGCAACCAAGTTATAGGATCTAGGACTGCCCCCTGTTACGTTTGTAAATAAATATGTACGTTACACATCGTGTATTTACATGCTCAATATGAATTCAACGGTATTTCGAGTTACTTTCTAGTTTTTAGTTATTTTATGCTATTTAGAAAATATTTTTGTATGTGATGTGTGAAAAACCGTTCGCAGGCGCAATTTGACGATTACGTCCCTGAACTTTACAAACAACTGGGCGCCTAAACTCGTCTGCCGATTGGTCCGTGTCCGTGATACAAATACACAAATACTAGTTTATCAAAGCTAGTAAACTCAAATTTGAGTACTCATAAATCGATTTGAGTAAATTTTGAGTTTACCTGACTTTAGATTACATGGTAAACTTAAATACGTTCAAAGTGTTTTATATGAGCACTCAATTTTGAGTTTACTGGTGTTTAAACTAGCGTGCGCAGTGCTAATATTTAAACCGATTTTGAAGATCTGTTGTTTTTGCTACTGGATGATTGCCATTGATAGATTTTGGTTTGTTGATCATCTCTTGGGATGAAACGATGTTGTCAGCAACAATTTCGTTTACTGGCGTTCAGCGTCTTCCCCAACATATCTAGGGTTCAAACGGGATTGGCTTTTCGCGGTCGGGATTGAGGTCACAGGATCGGGATTTTCACATTTCGGGATTGGTGTTTTGGGGTCGGGATCCCGTTTGAACCCTACATATAACTGTAGTATATTGCATCACAATGCATTTTAACCCGGTGAGAAAGAAATGAATTTTCAGTAATCGCGTTTTAATAAATTCTCATTAGATGCATTTCAAAAGCCATGTAAGACAAAAACGCATTTCTTATATACCATACTGTTTATATCACGCAGTGTTAAACACGGTACACGCCCCTGTAAAATGCCCTGTAGTGTGAAAAGTGTCAAGTCATGTAAAATATGCACTGTAAAATGTCAAATTTTCTTATATCTTATCACTGGATGTTTGACATTTCTATGAGATTTTACATGACTGGTGACACTTTGCATGACACTACATTTTTCACACTGTAAAGTGGAGTGGCACCTAGGGTTGGAAAAAAAACGTTTTTTTTAACTCGATGTTTTTTAAAAAAAACAACGTTTTTTTAAAAAAAAACGTTTTTTTTAAAAGCTCCCAGATATGACCTAGTGTCAACATATATAGGTATATCAGACACTGGCAATACTCTGTGATGTTAAATATGACCATATAATGGCTGTGGAGCCATGGGATAGCATTATAAGTGGTGATTTGTGTCAAAAATATCCATTTTTCGTCGACATATCATTTGTATATCGCCTTATAGTCGAATGTTTGTGACTTCAGGTAAAGTTTGGCACGGAATGGTGATCAAACCAAGTTATAAAAGGAGGTTGTTACTTTGGGAGTGAAGTTACACACTGTGGAGGTACATGGAAGCACATTACCTCAATATTATATATTACAGCAACATATGTCGGCTTATTCACCCATGGTAGCACATAGAAATGGATGTTTTGATACTCAAAATGCAACAAAACCAATGAAAACAACCACCAATGTCAATTTGTGTGTGAAATTGCGCGCTTGCGCGCAAAAATTTTGCAAAATACCTAGTGCTTAGTACTAAAAATTTCGGCCGATGTTTTTAAAAAAAAAACATTTCGGACGTCATGTTTTTTTTTAAAAAAACGTTGTTTTTTAAAAAAAAACGTTTGTTTGTTTTTTAAAAACGTTTAAAAAAAACATCGGCCAACCCTAGTGGCACCAGTATGGTATTGGTGTTATTCTGTAAATATTTAGCTGTATTCAGACAGTCTCAGCAAACTAATCACAAATCTTATGTTTGTGTATTCAAATCTTATGTTTGTGTATCCAAATGTTTTGTTCGACATACACAACTTGTCAACTAACGGGACTGGCCCATGAACAGCGCCGTCTTTCACTAGTTAGCCAAACAAAAATCATGTCAACCACTGAAATATGTGTGGCTCTCGTTGACTTTTGAGTTCCGATAGCACGATCACATTGCAAAAGCCATAAACGATTCATATTTAAGACAAAAATGCACGTCATACATCATCATTCTGCTTAAATCACGCATTGCCAAACCAAAAAGAACAAAAACTTTAGCACGATCATAAATTTCACACAAACCTTGGTCGAATGTATTCCGTTGGAAAACTCCTTCACACGTTCAAAAGTCTGCAAAGTTGTATTTATTTGTATCTTGCTATTTGATGTTGAATGATGAAAACAGTTGATTCACAATTTTTTGTGGATTGATAGTCGGTATGGGCGTCATTGTAGTGCGTTTTGTCCATGTTGCAGTCTTTGTCCGCAATGGTCCACCTGTAATTTGGTGGGGATTTTGTCAGTGAAAGATGGTGTTGATACATCAAATTTGTCGAGTTCGGGTAGTGGTCATTGGGTACAAAAAGGTTTGGGTTGTGAATCAGGGTCAGGTCAGGGTATCCTACATATCCTGAATCAGGGTGAGGTCAGGTGCCAGTCCCAAGCCTTGTAAAGTGTCAAATGTAAAGTCAAATGCAAAGTAAAGTGTCAAATGTAAAGTCAAATGCAAAGTAAACTGTCAATTGTCATGCAATGTTCAGTAATAAAATCTTTTCTTTTTTTGTTTTGATTGACACTTTACTTTGCATTTGCCTTTACATTTGACACTTTACTTTACACTTTACAGGGCTTGGGACTAGGGTTGGAAAAAAAAGTTTTTTTTTAACTCGATGTTTTTTAAAAAAAACAACGTTTTTTTTTAAAAGCTCCCAGATATGACCTAATGTCAACATATATAGGTATATCAGACACTGGCAATACTCTGTGATGTTAAATATGACCATATAATGGCTGTGGAGCCATGGGATAGCATTATAAGTGGTGATTTGTGTCAAAAATATCCATTTTTCATCGACATATCGTTCGTATATCGCCTTATAGTCAAATGTTTGTGACTTCAGGTAAAGTTTGGCACGGAATGGTGATCAAACAAGGTTATAAAAGGAGGTTGTTACTTTGGGAGTGAAGTTACACACTGTGGAGGTACATGGAAGCACATTACCTCAATATTATATATTACAGCGACATATGTCGGCTTATTCACCCATGGTAGCGCATAGAAATGGATGTTTTGATACTAAAAATGCAACAAAACCAATGAAAACAACCACCAATGTCAATTTGTGAGTGAAATTGCGCGCTTGCGCGCAAAAATTTTGCAAAATACCTAGTGCTTAGTACTAAAAATTTCGGCCGATGTTTTTTTTAAAAAAAAAACATTTCGGACGTCATGTTTTTTTTATAAAAAAAACGTTGTTTTTTTTAAAAAAAACGTTTAAAAAAAAACATCGGCCAACCCTACTTGGGACTGCCCCCTGGTATGGAGTACTACATATCCTCAATCAATCAATCAATCATTAGTGATAGTGAGATATCTAGCCTTGTGTTGTTGAGGTTGTGCTCTTCTGACCGAGGTAGTATAGTGCTTTTTGGTATTGCATTACAAAAGCTCAAAAAAGCTTATCTGAAATACACTTTCTGTACTCAAGTACTTTCAAAAAGTATACTATGTAAAAGCGAGTAAAGGAACTTTTTTCTGAGGAAGCGTACACGTGTTTACTCTGTACTCATTTGTATTCAAGTATTTATCGAGTCAAAGTAAATAAACACCTTCCCGGTCACGTCCGGCAGCCATTTTTTTATTTTACTTCTTATATCCTATCCCCAGTTCTAGGGCGCCCCCGAGGCTGAAACTTGGGGGAGATATTGTCGCAACCCCCCTCTATTTCGCATGAATTGGGGGTGTCGCGGCGACCCCTCTCAGGGTGGGTCACCCTAAGTGCAAATTTTTTTGTGGCTTTTTTGGTGTCCCACAGCAGGTCCGGCACCCGCTGATTTCTGAGCTGTGGAAGGGGTATAAATCTAAAATTTTGGGGATGTGTTACCAACACCATTCCCCTACTATACATGATTCAATAATGTGAGATTAATGTGAAAAATTTCTCAAAAATTTAGCTTATTCTCTAAAAAAACACCACTCCCCAATAGATGGATGACAAAAAAATTCACTTTTTGGAACTTTTTTATTAGACACTTGAAGAGCTGGTTTACGATACTTTAAAGGGAAGGGTTTAATGTTTAAAGTTATGTAAGGAACCATACCTCTAAAATGCCTGCATTGCAAAATTTACTTAGGGTGAATTTTATGCAGAGTTGGAAAAATGTATTTACGTTTACCCGAAATACCCGGTTATTCGGGTATTTCGGGTAAACGTAAATACGTTTTCGCAACTCTGCTCATACCCCTCCCGCAGCTCAGAAATCAGCGGGTGCCGGACCTGCTGTGGGACACCAAAAAAGCCACACAAAGATTTGCACTTGGGGCGACCCACCCTGAGAGGGGTCGCCGCAACCCCCCAATAGTGATGTAAAGGCACCGGGGCACCGGTGCCCCGGTGCTGGGCACCGAAGGGCACCAGCACCAGTGCTGGTGCGGTGCCATTGCAATCTTCAGGGGTGCCATGCTGGTGCCGGTGCCATTTTTTTCAGAATAGCACCGGTGCCGGTGCGGTGCGGTGCGATTTTTTTGCCGGTGCCAAAGGTGCTAGCACCAGGGTAAAGTAAAAGGCACCGGGAAAGGCACCGGCCAAGGCTTCATGTGCTGTGCAATTTTGTCCATAGTATGTGCTTATTCATATTTCAAAAAACAGCGATATATTTACCCAACCGTTTTTGCCTATTTTGTAAACCTCCCTATCAAATAAATATACCTACTGTGAAATCCATTATACCCGATACGTGATCTGATGAGCGAATATAAAATTTTGTTGAATTTCAAATCATTTTTATATTTTATATTTATCTTACTTTTTTGTTCAAAATTTGTTGTCAATATATGACAGGGATAGTTCCATTCTCTGTACAGCAACGACTCCGATCAGTAGACAATAGTGTCTATGGACATTGTAATGAATTAAATATTTTATCTTTCATTTTTAATCATTGTAATTGCTTCATAAAGGTGATTGCCACATCATTCTGATCATTTTAAGTGCTCAACCATCAAAATCGGTTGAAACTTATGCACTTCCAAATGTGAGACCACTGAGAAACTGCCCGATATTTACTTCAGAAATTCCAGCCCGGTGCGGTGCCTTTCGGTGCTAGCACCGGCAACCCGCCGGTGCCCTTCGGTGCCGGTGCCATTTTTTCCAAAAGGCACCGGTGCCGGTGCGGTGCGGTGCCATTTTCTGGCCGGTGCCCCAGGGTGCCAGGTGCCCTTTTCATGCGTTGGCAAAGGTGCCGGTGCGGTGCGGTGCCATTTTTCCCGGTGCCTTTAACATCACTACCCCCCAATTCATGCGAAGTAGAGGGGGGGGAGGTTGCGCCAATATCTCCCCCAAGTTTCAGCCTCGGGGGCGCCCTAGAACTGGGGATAGGATATAAGAAGTAAAATCAAAAAATGGTTGCCGGACGTGACCGGGAAGGTGTTTATGATTTAACAACTATGGTAAAATGATTATTTGTATTTAAATATTACTGTGATCAGGATTGTTTTTACCATTTATAACCTGAGTTCGAACTTGTTCCTTGACTATTGCTGAATGTTGTGCTGGGAATCTCAATGGTTGTCATCTCTGGGGGCAGTCCCAGACCCTGTAAAATGCCATGTAAGGGTGTTTGCCATTTTGCAGGGAGTTTCACATGACTTTTGACACTTTGCATGACATTTGACATTTTACAGGGCATTTTGCAGGGTTTGGGAGTAGCACCTGGACTTTTCGTGGGCGGAGTGCTTGTACTCACTGTAAATGTTGTTTCATGATGGCCAGTGGATGTTGTAATCATACTTTTGCTGGTAGTTTTTGTGTTTAGTATCCCAGTTAGGGTGTCAAAAAAAATTTTTTACGGAAAACGGAAATGGAAACGGAAAAAAATCTTCAGCGGCCGGAAAACGGAACGGAAAACGGAAAAAAATTTGCACTTGGCAGAAAACGGAAACGGAAACGGAAAAAAATTTCAGTGGCCGGAAAACGGAAAAAGAGGCCGGAAAAACGGAAACAGAAAAATAAAATTTGCACGGAAATGGAAAAATTTGCTGAAATTTTGCCGGAAAACGGATAAAATTTGCTGAAATTTTGTTGGAAGTGGAAAAAATTTGCAGTAATTTTGCTGGAAACAGGAAATTTTTCACATCATTGACAATCTGCATGAATTTTTACCAGTTTGGCTGATCAGAAAACAGAAAGTTGAGACAGAAGAAGGTAAAATAAGGCGGAAAAATGGAAAACTGAGGCGGAATAATGGAAAAAAGGTGGAAAAACTGGAAATTGAGGCGGAAAACGGTAAAAAGGTGGAAGAACTGAAAATTTAGCCGGAAAACGGAAAATGAGCCGGAAAAACAGAAACGGAAAAAAAAGTTGCCGGAAAACGGAACGGAAAACGGAAAAAAAAATTCAGCAGCCGGAAAACGGAACGGAAAACGGAAAAAATTTGTCTGCGGAAAACGGAAACGGAAAACGGAAAACGGAAATTTGACACCCTAATCCCAGTGGATGTTGTGCTAAGGACCCCACTGAATGTCGTTTCTACGCTGCTGGTGGATTCTGAACGACTGCTCAATGTGGTTCCCAGACTCTCATTGTATGTTGTCTCTGGACTGCTGATAGATACCTTATTTGATGTAGTTACCTCACTGTAACTGGGTGTCATGCTTTTAGATGCTGCATGTGTCCCAGTAACTAGGCTACCAGAAGTTGTGCCTTGTGAACTTGTTGGCGTGTCCACAATTGGTTGAGTTGATTGAGTGGAGGATTCTGTGACCCTTTTCCCCCAGGAAACCTCACCATTTGTATACACGGGCAGCGCTGAAATTATATAAATAATAAATTAAGGCTCGTGAGCTATGATGTTTGGAACATCTTTACATAGGAAATGTAGATAGCACATGCAATCAGGTAACTCAAAATCAAAATTAGTTCCCTGATGGAGAATACTAATGGAAAATTATCATTATTCGAATTCGATCCAGCTGTGAGTGTTGACACTGTGTTTTGGAGACAATACAAGTATTGATAAACATATTATCCATGGAAAATTTGAGTCCTGTACCATCATCCATCTCATGAAAGCAATTTTCCGTTGAAGGTTTCCGTTACCTATTCTCTGTCAAGCTGTAAAAGCAAGACTAAGAGCAGCCAAATTTTAGTATAATATTTACCGTATTTCCTCGAAATACCCCGGGGGGGTTTATTTTTTTAGAGTGAGAATTTTGAGGGGGGGGTTAAACGAGGGGGGGGGTTTATTATTTCGCCAGAAATTTTTTGAAAACCAAGTACTAAATTGTCGTCTGAAACGTACGCAGACGTCGAAAATGCAACAAAAATCGCCATTTATAAGACTCTAAAGACTTGTATAAGTGTGTAGCCGTATAATCACTGTTCTCACATAACAGAGTCATCGTTTTTATCGTGTGTTTTGCATTACCCAGATGACAAACCGCAGCCTTTGTCATTTACGTTCTCTATACACTAAATTTGGGGGGGGGTATTTCGAGGGGGGGTTTATAAGTTCATAGTGTCCATTTTGAGGGGGGGTATTTCGAGGAAATACGGTATATATTTAGTATTTTGAACAGAAAGCTGTTTTCAAAGCTAAAGTGAACTAGCTCACTGACTCACTATATTTCTGACATATGACGTGAGATTTCTTGAAGCCATTCGGGGAAGATTTAACCCACCACCTCATATCTCGGCTACCATTGCGATAAACGCGGGTATCCACAGTGAGCACAAATTCCGGACCAAGTCCCATTACTTCTGTGTTGTTTTGCACCTGCATTTACGCTGATGAACATGAACTCATCTGACAATTAACTGCACTATGTCATGGTTTGTTATGTTGTATGAACTGATGGGCTTTGATACCGTATTTCCTCGAAATACCCCCCCCCCCAATTGAGTGTAAAGGGAATGTAGACGCAG
>CAXIWS010000717.1:40002-71296 GCA_964036195.1 Sphaerolaimus hirsutus | reverse complement strand
AATTCATCAAAGAAAAGTTCCGATCACTTCACGTCTGGCGCAGTTATGCGGCTGCCTTCGATGAGGCAAAAAATGCATGCAGCAAAAATTGATTTCCCACGCGCCAATTTTCGGCACTAATCTGCCGATAAATATTTTATTTCTCTCTTTATCGCTCTCTTTGATCAAAAGGCCGATCACCTTATGTCATAATGAAATGGCACACATGCCCCGATTTTTGTGCAAAACAAAGAATAATCCCCGAGAAAATATCATTTTTTGGCACAAAATAGCATAATAGATTGGTACCTTTGAGCAAATCTCAAGTGCCGCGACCACCGTGGGCCAGTATAAATACTGGGCCCACTTTCAAAAGAAACATCAGTTGGGCATTCTGAAAGTTTTTCTTGGAGGAACCGCATTTTGGTACACCAAGTGAAATCATGATTGGTGCAGCAGAGCCGTATTTTGGCGCGCTGCCATGTGGGTGAATGTTTTGAGGTGGAGATATTTGTGGTTTAGCGTTGTTGTACATGGGTGCGTTATGTACGTTGGTGCGTTATCGTCAGAATTTGGGAAAACCCAGGGGTTGACAAGTGTTGACCCTTGTACAGAACGCACCCAAGTACAGAATGCACCCATGTACAGAACGCACCCATGTACAGAACGCACCCATGTACAGAACGCACCCATGTACAGAACGCACCCATGTACAGAACGCACCCATGTACAGAACACACCCATGTACAGAACGCACCCATGTACAGAATGCACCCATGTACAGCATTCTGCGGACATTATACATGATTGCATTCTGTACAGGGGTGCGTTCTGTACATGGGTGCGTTCTGTACATGATTGTGTTCTGTACAGGGGTGCATTCTGTACCTGGGTTTTCCCAAATTCTGACGATAACACACTGACATACATAACGCACCCACAGAACGCTCTTAGTCGACAAGCAAATGGTGTGTCCAGTTATGAGAACTGGCCATCTTGGATTTTTGGCGGGGCCAATGGCGTGTGCAGAAAGATACGTCCGCCGCGTGAATTATGTAATACACGTGCAGACTTATCTAAAAGTAATAGTAGAGTCTATAAGTAAATCACAGTAAAAGTAAATACAAAAATTGTCTATAGAATATTTATTTTGGTATAGAACATTCAAAATGTCAGGGTTCAAACATTCATGTGGAGAAGAGAATTCGTGGTGAAGTTTATATATGTATTTGTATTTATAGACGTCTGCACGTGAATTCGATAATTCACGCGGCGGACGTATTTTTCCGCACACGCCATTGACCCCTTCAAAAATCCAATATGGCGACAACCCTATAACTGGACGCACCGGTAACAGACGCCTCTATTACGCTAGTAAATGCGGGTCATTTATCGGCAGAGCTATAATGTCCCAGATATATGCATTTTACTAGTGTTTATACCGCGGACATTATACCTTCGTATGTCGAAAATGTTGAAGGTATGATGACCGCGAAGATATGATGTCCCCGCGGACATCATATCCTCCGAAGGTAAGATGTCCATGGAGGGAAGAATACCTGGAATCGTAAATATCGGGCAGTTTCTCAGTGGTCTCACCTTTGGAAGTGCATATTTCCATGAATTTTCAACCGACTTTGATGGTTGAGCACTTAAAATGATCAGAATGATGTGGCAATCACTTTTATGAAGCAATTACAATGATTACAAATGAAAGATAAAATATTTAATTCACTGCAATGTCAATAGCCAGTTTTTCGAAATATGAATAAGCACATACTATGGACAAAATTGCACAGCACATGAAGCCTTGGCCGGTGCCTTTCCCGGTGCCTTTTACTTTGGCTCTGGTGCTAGCACCTTTGGCACCGGCAAAAAAATGGCACCGCACCGCACCGGCACCGGTGCTATTCTGAAAAAAATGGCACCGGCACCGGCATGGCACCCCTGAAGATTGCAATGGCACCGCACCAGCACCGGTGCTGGTGCCCTTCGGTGCCCAGCACCGGGGCACCGGTGCCCCGGTGCCTTTACATCACTACTCTTCAGTTGTTTAAACGGCTAGGACCCAGTGCACAAGTTTACCCATTGCACAAGTAGCAACATCCAGTGCCAATGTAGCCCCAGTGCTTAGGTACAGCGCCGTACTTGAGCACTGAAAAAAGCTGAAAAAGTACCAGTACTCTCTTTTGTGTACCGTATTTCCTCGAAATACCCCCCGGGGGGTGATTGTTTCATAGTGGTCCCGAGAGGGGGGGGGGGTTAAACGAGGGGGGGGGGTATTTCGAGGGGGGGGGTTATTGTTTCACAAGAAAAATTTTGAAAACCAAGTACGAAATTGTCGTCTGAAACGTACGCAGACGTCGAAAAATGCAACAAAAACCGCCATTTATAAGGTTCTGTAGACTAATATTAGTATGTAGATGGTATGTACACTGTTCTAACGTGATTCCGACATTGTTTTAACGTGTGTTCTGCACTACGTAGAACACAAACTGCTGTATTTGTCATGTACGTTTTCTTTACACTTAATTTGGGGGGGGGGTATTTCGAGGGGGGGGGGTGATTGTTTCATAGTGGTCTCGAGAGGGGGGGGGTCAAACGAGGGGGGGGTATTTCGAGGGGGGGGGGTATTTCGAGGAAATACGGTATACTTCTTGAAAGTACTTGAGTACAGAAAATGTATTTCAGATTACTTTTTTATTGACTCTTTTATGCCACAGAACAGAAAAAGGGGAGGACAACTACAAATACCGTAAATGCTCTAATAATACAACAGGTCTCCAATAATACGACATCTCCAATAGTGCGACAGGTTTGGGCACGTTGTGTGAAAATAATCCGACACTCTCCAATAATGCGACACTCTTCAATAGTGCGACACCTGAGAAATAAAAAGAAAAAGCGCCGTAACGATGTGGCAATCTGCGGAAGCCGCGGATTCGGCGCTTTTGGACAAAGCGGCGGCTGGCGGCAGTTCGCAAGAGTCGCTCGGCAGTTCGCAAGGGCGCCAGCCGCCTCACAACCGCCACTATTCACTGGCCGACAAGTTGTTGATTCGACGAAAACAATAATGCGACACTCTCTAATAATGCGACATCTCCAATAGTACGACACCTAAAAATGTGCTGAAAAAAATAGTACGACTGTCGTATTATTAGAGCATTTACGGTAGGTGGAAAATAGCAAAAAAAATGTGTTTATAAGCAAATATATAGTTAAAAATGGATGAAAATTAGTAAAAAAGCACATGCACTAATGAATTTGAAGGTAAAAATGAGCAAATAAAGAGAGATTTTCTCGAGAGATTTTCTCAATCAGAAGAAAATATAATTAAATCTCTCTCGAAAATCCTGGAAAAAATATAAATCTCAGAAAATCTTATATTTTCTGAGATTTTCTGAGATTTTTTAAATATAAATCTCCCAGAGATTTTTTCAATGCTACTAATACTGTGTCGTCGAGCAAAATCGTGGCTTCAGATAAGAAATTTTGGGCTGAAATGGATTCCAACGACGATGTTGTCGCCGTCGACAGCACTAACTCCAAGTTGGAAGATAAAAAGATGACTTACCGTGTTTCTTCTAATAGAACGGCAGCCTCCAATCGAACGGCACCTCCCATATAACGGCAGGCAAAAAAAGTTGACGAAAAAAATTGAACGGTGCTCTCCTATTATAAGAAATACGGTAAGTGTCGCTGCCGATGAATTGCCAAACAACATATGAGGGCAGACTACTATGTGGACATCCGAAAAATGTCGCTGAGAGACTGATTTGGAAAGAATTCACTGAGAAAACGTCTCTTAAAATTTTTTTACGCTTACGCTTTTATTTACGCTTTCCCAGGTATTTTAAAAATACCTTACGCTTTAAGTATCCATACTGAAAATTTGGAAAGTTTATTTACGCTTACGCTTTCCAAAAATACCGGTATTTTAACAACTCTGACTCGTGGCAATGGTGGTCATAAGTTATGCAGCATGTGCTCGAATAAATATACAAAAATAGTGGCCAACTTACACCACATACTTTATGTGTGTCGGGGGTCTGAAGAATTAAGATCAAAGATAAAACATGTTCAATGCTCGCTTCCGTGCAATTGGATCAACAATCCACTGGGTAATTCTGTATGTCATAATCACAGAAGAGAACTTGACAAATTATTGGTTTATGGGACCAGTCACTTACATGATAGATAGATGATTTACAAATTAGTTGAATATATGCGTAATATACAGTGCTGATCGTATCTGATATGTAGGTTGCAATGCAGGAAGGGCGAAACCCTGTAAATGGGTAGGGCCCTGGATCCTTGTATGTATAATAATAAAAATAATAATAATGCTATCGAAGATGAATTTAGTGTTTCGAAATGGTGAGTTTTGTCGATTTTTCGCCATATCTATATCGCCCAACGTTCATTTCTACGATTGTTTTTCGTTACGATCAATGTTCCAAGTCTAGTAGAAAACGTCTGAAATTTTTTATAGGTATGATCAAGCAGATGCAATCGATATCGGGTTCAAATACAGTGACTTATTAAAATGGGATGAATTAATCATCCTTGGCACGCTTCCAACGTGAGACATAAATAACTGTGCAAGTGTGATGTCACTGGAGTATTTACAGCATGGCGAGTGGCTCCTGCAACTCTGACTTCAGAAATATTGTGATCATTGTTGTGCACTAACGATGGCAAAAAAAGATTCGAAAATTCGAAAATATTTTCGAATTTTCGAATTTTTTCATAATTTTCGAAATTTTATTTCACCCCTAGAAAAAACACTTAAAAATCGATTTATTTTTTAAAAAATTCGAAAATTCGAAAATAGTTTTCGAATTTTTCAGGTAATTCAAGGCGACAAAACGCAGTCTTAAGTTCAGCGTGCTAAATAAAGCGACAATTGATATGCGCTGGGTCTGAAAAAATCTCATGTAATGAAAAAAACCCATTAAAAAGCATTGAAATGGCGTCCGTGGCGCAGCAGTAGACCCTATCAAATTCGTTTAGGAGTGCACACTGCACAGAGCCGCCCAAACAATTAGAAAGTACCACGGCGAGCTACTTCCGCGGATACAGATACCAATTCAAAAAATCGCTCGCGGGTCATCCGAGGGGCAGTTACACAAACGTTTTTTGGAAGACATTCAGCCCCAGCGAAAATGGTGCAAGCTGATACACATACTGTATTTCCTCGAAATACCCCCTCGCAATACCCCCCTCTCGAAATACACCCCCCTCAAAATGGGCACTATGAATTTATTAACCCCCCCTCGAAATACACCCCCTCGTTTAACCCCCCTCAAAACTTCCACTCTGAAAAAATAAACCCCACGGGGGGTAGTGCGAGGAAATACGGTAAGTGTTTCTACCATTTGTCATGTTACAGTGAAGTGAAACTGTCATTTCATGCTTCATTTACAGTGAAATTAAGGTTAAAAGGGGCTCCAAACATGAAAACAGTCAAAATACTGTGTTTTAAGCTTCAAATTCAATATTTTACTTAAAAAATTCGAAAATTGCCAAAAAAGATTCGAAAATTCGAAAATTAAATTCGAAATTCGAAAATTAATTTGGGAAAAAATTCGAAAATTCGAAAATTCATTTTAGAAAAAACACTAAAAAATTTAAATACTTTTTCTGGGAGGTTTGCCATCGTTATTGTGCACACAGGAAACGGGGCTGACTGCGTACCGAGTCGGTGGCGCACAGATGAGAAACATGTGTGGGGTTCAGATGGATTGGTGGCGTGTGGACCTTGGGCAAGAGGCGAAGCCAAGTCCACGAAGCCAACGACCAGAGAAGATTTGTGTTTGAGACGTGGTGTTGTTGCATTTTAGGTGGAACATTGCTCGGCGACACAGGTCTCAAAGTCTTGCATCTCATATTCATAGATGGTCACCCCCCGAAGGGGACATGAATGATGAGGGAAAAGTGAGTTAATGAACATCAACTGACCTAAACACCCAAGTGGTCCCTACACAAGATTGGTTGAAACATAAAAGTTAACAGTTCAGACCAATCACTCAAACCCTATCCAACTGTAAGACTGCAAGTAAATAGAATGTAGTGGACAATAACTACAACATCATCATTGAATTCAAATGCAGATGAGCAATGTGTGTTTGCACTACAGTATTTCTCTGGGTAACCCCCCCCCCCAGCCAGCAAGAACGAAAAGTTAGCATAGTTTAACTATCCACATTACAAATAAATGCTGCACAATAATCAAATGTCTAGAAGAGTTTTTATAAGTATACTCGTGATACTCTGATCTGATGAGTGATGGAGTGTTCCGTTCAGTAAAAAATGCAGAGTTGTGTGTGAAAAGCGCCATGGCGCTGGCGCCCGGCACCTGGCTGTAGCGCCAAAGAAAAAGGCGTTATGGCATTTTCGGCGCTTTGCGCTTTTTTGCTGTGGCGCCAGGAAAATATCTAAAACAGCTGAAAAAACGACAAGGGTCATTCGACACGCCGCTTTACAAATCAAGAAGTTGATAAATCCAGTCTACAAAAGGTTTGAAGCGGGACCAGTTATTCAGACCGGGACCATAAATTTGCTAATGTCAGGACTAGTGATGTTAAAGGCACCGGGAAAAATGGCACCGCACCGCACCGGCACCTTTGCCAACGCATGAAAAGGGCACCTGGCACCCTGGGGCACCGGCCACAAAATGGGGGATGTACCGGCCGTAAAGTAAACCTGGCCGTAAAGTAGAGGGTGCTACTTTAGGCCGGGCATCATTACGGCAGAGTTGTTTAAAGTACTGAACTTTTTTCAAAGTAAACGTAAACGTAAAGTATTTTATTTTTAGTCACACCTGAATACAAAAAACGTAAAGTAAAATTTTTCTAATTTTTACGCTGTGTAAAAGGTGAGTAAACGTAAATATCTGTAAATACTCGTTTTCTGTACTCGCGTACATTCAAAAAGTACGCGAGTAACTGAGTACCGGTATTTTTTTGGGAGCAAACATAAACGTATTTACGCAGCACTCGTAATACGTATTTATCGAGTAAACGTAAATACGTTTGTACAACTATGCCTTACGGCCGGATTTACTTTACGGCCGGGTTTACTTTACGGCCGAGTTCTCGCCCAGAAAATGGCACCGCACCGCACCGGCACCGGTAATGATGGCAAAAAAAGATTCGAAAATTCGAAAACATTTTCGAATTTTCGAATTTTTTCAGAATTTTCGAATTTTTATTTCACCCCTAGAAAAAACACTTAAAAATCGATTTATTTTTCAAAAAATTCGAAAATTCAAAAATAGTTTTCGAATTTTTTAGGAAATTCAAGGCAACAAAACACACCGTTAAGTTCAACGTACTAAATAAATAGACAATTGATACGCGGCGCATATGGAAAAGCGAAACGTATAAAAAAAACGTTGAAATGTCATCCACGGCGGAAGAGGCGGACTTTGACATATCCGTTTTTATACCGTATTTCCTCGAAATATCCCCCCTCGAAATACCCCCCTCAAAATTTACACTATTAATTTATTAACCCCCCTCGAAATACCCCCCCCCCCCCCAATTTGGTGTATGGAGAATGTAATGCAGTTTGTGATCTGGGAAACACAGAACACACATTAGAAACAATGACTGTGTTGTGTAGAACAGGGTTTGTACCATCTACGTACTTATATAAGTATATAGAGTCTTAAAAAAGACGGTTTTTGTTGCATTTTTTGACATCTGTGATTCTTGACTACAAACAAAAATTTATACTGGGATTTCAAAAAATTTCTGGCAAATGTATCAATGTGTGAATTAAATGAAGAAGCAGCATACTGGTTTGCATAACTTGTTCCACCATTTTTAATGCTAATTTATGGTAAAAATAAGGTTATAACAACTGAGCAGTACATGAAGACAGTCCAAATTCTGTGTTTAAAGCTTCAGATTCAATATTTTTCCAAAAAGATTCGAAAATTATATGAAAAAATTCGAAAACTAGCCAAAAAAATTCTAAAATTGCCAAAAAAGATTCGAAAATTCGAAATTCGAAAATTAAATTCGAAATTCGAAAATTATTTTGAAGAAAAATTCGAAAATTCGAAAATTCATTTCAGAAAAAACACTTAAAAATATAAATACTTTTTTTTCGACTGTTTGCCATCGTTAGGCACCGGTGCCTTTTGGAAAAAATGGCACCGGCACCGAAGGGCACCGGCGGGTTGCCGGTGCCAGCACCGAAAGGCACCGCACCGGGCTGGAATTTCTGAAGTAAATATTGGGCAGTTTCTCAGTGGTCTCACCTTTGGAAGTGCATATTTCCATGAATTTTCAACCGATTTTGATGGTTGAGCACTTAAAATGATCAGAATGATGTAGCAATCACTTTTATGAAGCAATTACAATGATTACAAATGAAATATAAAATATTTAATTCACTACAATGTCCATAGCCACTATTGTCTACTGATCGGAGTCGTTGCTGTACAGAGAATGGAACTATCTCTGTCATAAACTGACAACAAATTTTGAACAAAAAAGTAAGATAAATATAAAATATGAAAATGATTTAAAATTCAACAAAATTTGAGATTCGCTCATCAGATCACGTATCGGGTATAATGGATTTCACAGTAGGTATATTTTTTTGATGGGAGGTTTACAAAATAGGCAAAAACGGTTGAGTAAATATATCGCTGTTTTTTGAAATATGAATAAGCACATACTATGGAGAAAATTGCACAGCACATGAAGCCTTGTCCGGTGCCTTTCCCGGTGCCTTTTACTTTGGCCCTGGTGCTAGCACCTTTGGCATCGGCAAAAAAATGGCACCGCACCGCACCGGCACCGGTGCTATTCTGAAAAAAATGGCACCGGCACCGGCATGGCACCCCTGAAGATTGCAATGGCACCGCACCAGCACCGGTGCTGGTGCCCTTCAGTGCCCAGCACCGGGGCACCGGTGCCCCGGTGCCTTTACATCACTAGTCAGGACCGGGACCGGGACCGCCCCAGTCCCGACTTTCTGCCCAACCATGTACCAGGACCGCGGTTCTTTCCGTTTCCGCTTTTCTGCAAGCAAAATTCTTTCCGTTTTCCGCTTTCCGCATGCCAACTTATTCCGTTTTCCGTTCCGTTTTCCGGCAAGTGCAAATATTTTTCCAGTTCCATTTTCCGGCAAGTGCAAAAAAATTTTCCGTTTCCATTTCCGTTTTCCGTAAAAAACATTTGTTGACACCCTAAGTGTTGACCCGTTATATGGGTCTGCGCCTCATCTCAGCATCCAAACCTGCTTGGCATCTGGACCCGGATGACATGGATTTCGCCCCGCTTGGCATCTAGACCCGCGTGGCATCTATTGTGCCATATATGCCAAGCGGGATACATGCCAGCACATGCCACGCGGTCTCGATGCTATGTGAGTGTACATGCCAATCGAGCTGAACCTCCCCCATTCCAGGTCCCCCCCCCCCCCAGCAGCCAATTTTATGACGATACTACCATGCTACTATTTAGAAAGGCCACCGTTTTATATGTGGATTCGGCAATTTAATTGATACTTACATGTGTCTTACTATTGAGTTTATGGTATACTGGATGGACCACAAAGTATGCGCAGAATCCTACCATTATTTAATGAATAAAATCTTGTGATAAATTTCCTAATTACTTATTCCATTGTAGAAGCGAAATATTATGATGAAAAACTGCATGATTTTTGGTTCATTATTCAAATGGGTTATGGTAAGTTTCCATACACAGTGTGATGTCCACCGAGTATATTTATAAATAATAGATTTGCACACAGAATGCGACTAATTTCGTTTTTCCCTATTGCTTCGCATGTGTGGTGCACATGCAAACACAAGTGGATATTGGATTCCAAAATATTGGGCTATTGTACATTACCACCACCCCCCCTTTACCCGCTTGGCATCTGGCCCTACCCGCCCGTTTGGCATCTACGCCACAGTCCGCTTGGCATCTAGCATTGGATAGATGCTAAGCGGGTCTAGATGCCAAGCGGGGAGAAATCCATGTCATACGGGTCCAGAGTCCAAGCGGTTTACATGCTATTTACGCCATCCCTATTTTACCATCACTAATGCATATAACAAGCAGTTTGCAGAGTATAAGGGAAATCTTCATTTTAACGTGTGATTACAGACGTATCGTGTTGACCAATGACGTAGGTAATCTTTTTTGCGAAAATTTCATCCAACGTAAAATTATTGTCGCTTTTGCAGCGACTTCAGCGTATACATTGGGTGAACTCTGTGCCAAAAATATTACGTTATTGGGCAACTTTCGGGGCCCGAGTAGAACAAGAGAGATTTTGATGCTGCAATTCATTCATCCGGTCCTCTCGACCCATCCGAACCACATTTAAATAACATAAATTTGGGAAACAACTTCTAATAAACTTAATCCACATAATCCGACATCACACTTCTCCAGAAAAATCAAACAAAATTAAGCATTCACAAATTATCAAATTTTCTATCAAATTTTCATTCCCCTCTGTTTTTTTTTTGTTTTTTTTTTAAAGAACGAAAAGCGTCAACGGGACCGTGAGCGAGAACGTTTGGAGTCTGTGTTGCGGTGGTGGTAACGGTTTTTTGAAATACGTGAGAAGACTCCCCTGCGACGTGGACGATGTCCACCCTGCCTGTTGTAGTTGTGGTAGCTGCTCGGGGCGGGCGTTCGGCACCGGTTGTAGTGGCGCCGTGGATAACGATCCACGGCCGGCACACGTTGCACCAGAGAAGGTCGGGCACGTTGCTGACTGGTGCTCGGAGTTTCTCCGATGTCAGAGCGATCCTTAAAATGTCGCGGCGGGGGGTTTGTTTGGTAGTGCGCGGCGCGTGATTTGCAAAACTCGTGAAATTGCCTGTGCTCGCTGGCGCCGCAATTCAGCTGGGCTGACTTCAAGCAACCCATCGAAACGCATTAGGGGTCCATGTTCGGGGCGGCGATAGAATTTTGCCCCATCTAAATCCACTGGCCCGGACTGTAACGGGGCGCAAAAAATTCAAAGAAACTCGCAGATCTCAAAAGGTCCTGAGCAAAGAAACAAACTGGAGGGAAAAAAGTAGTCTCGGTTTGTATAGAGACTGTCACAGTGGGTGAGCTACTTTGATGTGCCACTTTTAATGTTTCTAAAGCTTCCGTAAGGTTGCGGATTGTGATATTTTTTGCGGCTGACTCCGCCTCAACTCTCACAAGCGCCTCGCCGAGGTGAGCATTCTCTACACGAAACCCCACTACTGTCCTGTGTCGATCCTCATTCTCTTGCTGCAAGGAATGAAAACCGCGACGCAACTGACGGTACTTGTCCCCGAGCGAGTCAAAATCCTGGGACATTTAACCAATAAACTCAGTTTTTGAGCTCGAAAAGCGCAGCAAAAAACTGTCACCTGACACATCTGATCGTACAGTTGTTTGTTTGCCGTGTCTTGGCGTTCGATTTCGCTTGGTGACTGTAGGGCCGAGCTGCCTGGTTGTGTTGCATCTGCGTCATATTGCGGCGTTCTTGTTCCTTGTGTGGCTTGCTCATCTGGCTCGCACGGCGGCTCCTTGTATGTTGGCGTTGCTGGCGGCGGTGGGCTGGGTGTCCGAGACATGGACTTGCTTTTTCGATGCTTGCGGCGGCCCGATTCCACAGGCCCCAACAGCAACAGCAGGAAGGTAGCGACCACGCACACGTTCATGATTTTGCTGTTGGCGACTGCGACTGCCTTTTTTTTATTGGATGATAAAAGTTCTCTCTGGTTTTTATCGTGATGGGGATCATTTAAAATGTTTAAAAATGGAAACAAATGCATTGGAAACTAGTAATCGTTGGCGACAAAATAATTTATAACAAAGCGACAAAACAACGCGCAACAATTCACACTGACAAATGTTTAACTTTCCAACAGTACCGTCCAGGCACTGTTGTCAGCATGTTATCACTTTGGTAGCTAACATTGGGACCATTTGTGTCAACAACTTGAAACGGTCCTGTAAAACGAGGGATCGTTTTGTCCGGGGTATAGTTGCGCACCATTACATGATCGCCGGGGTTAATCTGTCTGTCCGGTTTGCTATTAAAATAAGCTTGATATCTGGCACGATTCCGGTCACTTTGAGAACGTGCCACCGTTCGAATGTTTTCCGGGTTTGAACTTTTCGCCACCACAAAAAACAAATTCCAGTGTGGCAAGTGGCCAAACACTAGGTAAAACGGGCAGCAAGTAACATTTTTGTTCATGGTTAAGTTCAGCTTCAAAATGACAAGTGGGAGTAAATCTTTCCAGTGTGTATGTGGATGTTCAGCTTTGACAAAGGTGTAAATATCACGTATGCGCCCATTAGCTCGCTCGACCATCCCGTTTGCAGAGGGATTGTGGGCCAAAACTGGTGAGTGTCGTACCCCAAATTGTTCACATAACATTCTAAAGCTTGAATTGACAAATTCAGTGCCTTGATCCGTTATAATTAGTCGGGGCGCGCCATAAATCAGGAAAATATTTTTGAAAATCAACTTGGAAACAATCTCTGCGCGCAGAGAAGATAGAGGAAATGCTATGACATATCGCGTGAAAGCATCCACAGCAACTAGGACTTTTGACTTATATGTGTTAAATTCGAACTGCATTGTGTCTAAGTGAATGACATCAAATGGTTGCTGTGGTGTTTGTGTTAGTCCCAGGGGACTGGGTCGCAATGCATGTGGTTTGCGTTGCATGCACTCCGAACACTGCTGGCAAAAGTCCAAAATCTGCGTTTTCATGTCAGGCCAGGCGAAATACTGGCATAAGAGATCCAAAGTTTTCTCCTGACTCCCATGGCTGGCATAAATGCCCATATGGGCATGTTCCAGGCACGCTTGTTGCCACGATCTGGGCGGCCAGATTGAATAAGATTCGTCTTGAGTTGGTGTTTTACAATAGAGAACGTTGTCCACAAGTATCACATCGCGCAGCGATTGTGGATTTTTTTCAAGTTGTAGGATGACGTCATTGAGCTCGGGATCCTGTCTCTGTATCGTAGCCCAATCGAATTCTGTCTGTTGCGTGATTAATTTCGCTTGATGAACTGGCCCAGTTATATGGAACCCACGTGTGGTGTTTAGCGCCATCCCGCGCACCAAGTCAACAGGCACTTCCAACTCATTATCACCAAATTCGGGTTCCGAGATTGGGTTTCTTGACAGCGCGTCGGCGACACAATTAAATTTTCCGGCCCTGTGGACAAATTTGGTCACTTTATCACTTATATAGAGGGACCAACGTTCCAATTTACTGTGCGATGGTGTCTTTAGCGCCTGTTGTATTCCACTATTGTCCGTGATCACAATCAATTGTTGTCCCTCTACAAAGTCAGCCAGGCGCCTTATTGCCCACGCTATGCAGACTTTCTAGCTCTGCCGCCGAAAAAGATTTGTGCGGGTGTGTCAATCGTTTGGAAATGAATGAAATGGGGTGTAGTTTTTTCTCATCATCATATTGTGACAGGACAGCCCCTAAACCGATCTGACTTGCGTCAGTTTCAAGTATGTATGGTCGGCCATCTCGGTATGGGTGTATCAAGACTGGAGGCGTCGCAAGACAGTATTTCAGGGTGCCCCACGCATCTAACATTGGCTCTGTCCAGTCGAATGGCGTCGTTCCGTGTTTTGGCACTTTTCCTTTGAGAACTTCATACAATGGTGCTGCGACACGGCTGTAATTAGGTATAAAGTGTGAGTAATAAACACACTTTCCTAAAAACTTTCGCAAATCTTGCTTAGTGTGTACTTTTGGCAGCGCGAGCATCGCATTCACGCGTGACGGCGCTTGCGAGATGCCAGCTGCTGATATTTGGTGTCCCAGGTATTTCAGGGTGGAAGTGAAGAAATTACATTTCGCCGGTTGCATTTTCAGGTTCGCCCAGCGTAACCGAACAAATAGTCGTCGTAAGTGATGTAAATGTTCGTCCACGGTGTCGCTACAGCATAAAATGTCGTCGATGTACGCGCGCACCCATGCGCGCGTCAAATCTTCGTTCAAATCCATGAGCATTACGTTCATGAGACGCATGAAAGTGGCGCCAGCGTTGCAGGTACCGAACGGCATTCTCGTATACCTGTACTGCCCGAGGCTGCAGACAAAACTCGTTTTCTCACAGGTGTCCTCGTCTGTCAAAGGGATGTTGTAATACCCATGTCGTATGTCTACAGCGCTAAATATTTTCCTTCCCGAGAATTCAGCCAATATTTCGCCGATCCTAGGCAGTGGGTAGCTGTCGATTTTTGTGATCAAATTCACCTGTTTAAAATCCACGCAAAAGCGGAAATTATCGGTGCCTTTAGGCGCAATTGTGATGGGTGATGCCCATGGGCCATTTGATTGTTCTATAATCCCTTCTTTCAACATACTGCGGATGGTTTTGTTAATAAATTCCCGCTTGTGAGGCGCTTCATAGCGTGGCGCCTGTTTTATCGGAGGGTGTTTAGGGTCTGTGACGATTTGGTGTGAAATCAGTGGCGTCCTCCCGACGTCATAGTCGTGGCATGAATAAATGTCTTGAAATTCTAATAGTAGTTTTTTGAAGCTGTTGAGTTGACTTTCATTCAAATCAATTCTGTTTGTAGCGGGCAAATTGTCCCAGATGTAATCAAATCTTTCCTGCGCGGTTGTTGGTATTTTGTCATTTTCAAATTGCGGGTTGTCTGGGGGTGTTGGCAGATGTACAGCAGGGTATGCATGTGCGTTATCTGGGCGCGCATGTGAATTTGTCGCATGCATGCCTATTGTTTTTTGGAAAACATCATTTTGGAATATACGCGAAAAACGAGCACCAGGTGAAAAGCAATTTGCCAGTGAAACGAAAGTCATCTCGGCAACTTCCTCATTCGCCTGTAAGCAAACTGGCGTGTCTGTGGGGTTGAAAAATGTCAAGTATCCCTTTGATGATGACACGTCGATTTTCGTGTCATATAGTTGTAAGCCGTTCGTGTTACTTATCGGTGTGTTGGAATAGATGGCTGCACATTGTGCCCATTTCGCAGCTGGTATTTGTCCAGGTTTTTTGCCCACATTCACCGGAAGTTGTGCTGTACTCCTAGCTGGGACATACATTTTTTTGTGCAATTGTATCCGCTTTGCCATTCTGTCCAGAAAAGTTTGCTCGAGTTCGTTTAATTGTTGATTGGCATTTTTGTCAGGCGTTGGAGAAATTTTAGTGTCATGATCTAGCGCCACAGGTATTATCCAGGACAATTTTAGGTAGGGCATGATGTCTGTCCCAACTAGGATTTCTGGCATTGCTGCAGGGAGCATATTCACCAGAATCACGGCGAGTACTTTTCTTGTCACGTTGTCTATTGGTGAGGTGTGTTCAAAGAAGAGCGGAATTTCACACATTTCACCTTGCTCAGTGGCGCCCGTAACCATGTGCACCCGGACGTCACTTTTTTTCAAATACTTTTCTAAATCTAGACCACTTTTCTCTGCAATTTCCCGCAAAATGGCTATAGGGATTATTGTCCTGGTGCACCCGGTGTCAAGCAACATGCTGCACGGTATATTTTCGACATTTACGCGTGCGTACACTTGAGGGCCGTTTGTTGTTTCTACTTTCACACACGTTCTCTGGCGATCTCCCACACAGGTAAATGCATGTATTTTGCGAGTAGTATTGGTGCCAAACACGGGTACTTCATCAGAAACATCATGGTTGAACTTCACAAATTCACTAAAACTGAGCAGGCGACTCGAACAGCTTGCTAAACAAGTCGGCGACACGCTGCTCGCCCGTATCTGTGAATTAGGGTTGATGTCATTTTGTCGATCATTGCTGGCATGGAATTTTTCCCAAAATACACGTTTCCATTCCTCGCACGAACCTGGATCATTCTCGAACATTTCAGCAATCCTGTGCCTGAACTCGGTGCAATAGACTTCCCATGGTGGTTCTTCATCGTCAGGCGCTGCATTTTCATGCTCAGAATTGTGGTCGGCGTCGTCCTGTGCGGCCTCGTCATGTGTCTGTCCGTAGGTCGCGAAGGTTGATTTGGGTAGCGCGGCATTCGTCGTGTGTGGTGGCCCAACTCGTTTCACTTGACCATAGCCTTCAGAGCGCTGACTGGTCTGTGAAGGGTTAACAGTGGTGCTACCTTGAAATGGTGACGATGATGTCATTTGTTTTTGGCGCTGCGTAATCCTGCAGTCTGCCACTCGGTGACCTGTGTGGTTGGGCAGGGGGCACCAGGGATTGGTGTTGTTTTCTGATAAAAATTGCTTAAATGTCGCTCGCGGCCTGCTTGGATTCGCCGCACGATTTTCAGCGTTGAACCGGTCAACTTTGTTCTGTTTGACTGTCCGAAAATATTCGTCAATGCTGTGCACGATTTGCGGCACAGTTTGTTGAGTGATTTTACTCTTTGCTTTGAAATTTGCCATCATATATCTATCGAAACGTGAATCATCGTAGCGATGCCAAATTTTTGTCATGACCAATTTATCTATCATTTTGCGGTCATGTTCAACAGATTCTTTCATTTCAGTTGGAATTTTTGATAAAAGTCGAATGTAAAAGTCCATCATGTTTTCTGTCTTAAACATTGACGCGAGTTCCCACTCTGCATAGGTATAACTTTTTTCAGTTGTCTTGAAAACGGAAGTCAATTCTTTCATGATTTTGTCATGGTCAGCTAAATCCGTTGGCGTGAACATTGTAGTCAACACTTTATGGGCGTCACCTGTCAATTTGGTCGTGAACACTTCTAGCCAAAAGTGCTGTAATAGTGCGCGGTCAGGTATGGACAGCGCTGCCATATTTACCACGCGAGACCATTCACCGAAACTTTTGGCATCCATTTTACCGGAATATGCAGGTATTTTATCGAAGACGTGTGGCCTGATAACAAACCAGTTTTGTAGCAGCTGCGCGTTTGTGGTTCTATTCACGATCGTGGGCAGCTGGGCCAGCTGGTCATTGTGCCACGGGTTCTGGTGATGCGAACGTGGCTGTGTTGGTGGCGTGGTGATTTCTGCCGCTGTTGCCAACGCGGTGTGTTCGACAGAGGTCTGAAATCGGTGCAAGTGTGAAAAACGGCGTTTCAGGTCGGCATACGCTGCCAAAAATTCTCTCTCTGAATCTGTGTTTCCTAAGGGTAGATTTGAATGATTGTGGTGATCGGGTTTTGTGTCATGTGCGTCATGTGGCAAAATGATTGGTTGCGGTATTTGCACATGTGGTCCTACAGCAATTTTTTCAGCCATGTGCACAGGGTTTGCGTAACGCGTGGAGCAGAATTGGTGCATGCGCACGTGCCATGGTGCATCATCATGAATTGGATATTCTTGAAGGGAACCATTGGGTAGTGTTGGTTCGCTCACTGTGATGTGCGGTTGGTACCGCGAATTGCGATAAACACGTCCATGTAAGGGGGACAAATGTGCCGTTCCTGGCGAGTTGTAATGAGCGACGGGCAAAATAACCTGTCCTGGTCGTCGGCGTGTACCTTGAGCTAACCGGTCATCTTCAAACCGACGAGCATCCTAGGCGTGAAGCGTTGCTTCGGGCAACGGGTTGATTGGGTGCTGTCTCGTGTGGCGTTCTTCGGCAGGCAGTGAGCTTTCAGAGTGGCAGCTCATGATGCAGGGTTCTGCCGACGACAGCCACCAAACGAGAAGACAGCACTTGACAGCGGATGACAGCATGTGAAGACTGCACTCTCTAGGCGCGCGGTAGGGCGTCGGGAACGAAGGCCAGCACGTCCACCACTTTTCGGGGCCCGAGTAGAACAAGAGATATTTTGATGCTGCAATTCATTCATCCGGTCCTCTCGACCCATCCGAACCACATTTAAATAACATAAATTTGGGAAACAACTTCTAATAAACTTAATCCACATAATCCGACACAACACGATTTAGCTGTAATCACGCAATTACAATTTACACATTTACAATTTATTCTGCACATAGACACATGTAGAATGATCAATTTACGTAACATGTGATCAATTACACAATTTAACTAGCTGTAATTCCAACTTAAAAACAGTTTTATAAAACTATTGCAAAAAAACTCAGATAAATATTACATCCAACTGATATTGCACACGCCACACTGGGGTGCATTTGACCCGTGAACAAAATATTTTTTTGTGTACAAAATTACAAAATATTGCGTACAAAGAAAGGTTCAATCAGAATAGAGAATCCATTAGCCCAACCACAGCAAAAAATGGGTGTGTGATGCGTGGTGAAGTGTCCTGAAGTGTCTTCACGCAGACGCGCAATGTCGGTGTGAAGACACTTCACTACATCCCAGATGCTTCACGGCACTTCACAAACCATGCAAAGTATGCTGCAAAAGTTCGTGAAGTGCACTTTACAAATTTCGATCTTCGTGAAGCTAGGTGAAGTGAGTGGAAGACACTTCAACAAAAACTTTGTGAAGTGTGTGGAAGTGCGTGGAAGTGCCTTCACAGAGCGCACTTCCGCACACTTCACTAACCCATTTTTTGCTGTGAACAACGTTGTTGGGCAAATGTGCCCGACAAAACAAAGCAAACCTGGATGTAGTCCCACACTCTGTAAAGTGCAATGTAAAATGTATAAAATGTTATGTAAAATGTCAATCTAAAGAGAAAAAAAGAAAAATGTTTTTGTTAAATTGAGTGATAAAACACTTTTCATGACAATTGACAAATTTGTATGACATTTTCCATGACATTTTACATTTTACATGACATTTGACTTGACACTTTACAGGACTGGCACCCTGAGTAGGGTGTCTAAAGATATCAAAAACACAAACATAAATCGGGCTGCCCGACAACCACATGTCGGGCTAATAAAAACTCATGTCAAATGAATCACAATCAATGAAAGCTGAGGTCTGGGTAATTTGTCGGGCATTTTACCCGATGCCCGGCGTTTGTATGGTGGTCTGCTCGTTTGTGTAGATGCATTGAACCTGTGTGGATGGAATTAATATGTTGGATGGTAGGTATTTTGGCTGCGCTGCTGGTAATTGAGCAACAAAATTGAAAAGAATTCCGAAAATGCGAAAACTCGAGAACCCATTTTTAGGAAATAAATCTCAAATTTAAAAATTCAATGCAGAGAAAACAGACTTAAAATTTTTTTAACAAAGATTAACATTTTTTACCAGAAGTTTTGTCATCGTCAGTGGCAAGTAAATTTCTGTGTCACAACTAATTTGTCTACATGCAAATCATTAATCACCATCTAGCGCCATAAACAATGGCGCCAGCGCCAATAACACCCCCAAATCCCCCCCAACCTTATACAAGCCCACGCAACCACAAGCCCTCAATCTCAATCTTTCAACCATATCGAAAGCGTGTAAAACGTTGGACGGGTGCAACACGTTGCCGTACTCGCACAGGAGCACGTAGGCTAGTTCATCGATACCTGGAGGCAATCCCGCACCCTGTAAAATGCCCTGTAAAATGTAAAATGTAAAATGTCATGTTAAGTGTCTAAAGTTGTGTAAAATGCCCTGCAAAATGGCAAACGTACGTTTGCCATTTTGCAGGGCATTTTACATGACTTTTAACAGTTTGCATGACATTTGACATTTTACAGGGCATTTTTCAGCGTCTGGGACTGGCACCTGGGGCGGGTTTGGTGCTCGAGTGAAGGGTAATTCGAAGGAGTTGCCATTTTGCCGGGCTGTATCTGTGGGTGGTTTTTGGTGTCACGTTTCACTTTTAACCATTTTGCATGACTGTTGACAGTTTGCAGTTGTTTTGAAATTTTACAGGACATTTTACATGACTTTAGATACTTTGCATGAAATTTGACATTTTTAATGATATCTTACATAACGTATATGACACTTTCATGACATTCACATTCTATACAGCATTTTACAATGTTTGGGAGTGGCTCCCATTTTCTAAAAACCATTTTGGACAGTCTAATTGCTTCCATGGAAACTTGACATTTGTGTGAGCACAAGACAAGTAAAGTGACAAGTAAATACAAGCCACCCCTCAACCTGTCACTCACTTGTAAATATCGCTGGCACCAGTCCAATTCATCCAGCACTCCTCCAGGCTTTTCTTGGTGTCGGGCGTGAGCAGTTTGAACCCGATCACGATGTAGCCCGTGTAGCGGGAATTGGGCAAGCGACTTGTTAGTTGAGGGCCCTGGGCAAATGGAAATGTATCAAAGGTAAATATTGGTATACCGTATTTCCTCGAAATACCCTCAGGGGGTTTATTTTTTCAGAGTGGGAATTTTGAGAGAAAAACGTGAAAAATGCAACAATAACAACCATTTATAAGTTTTTACAGCCTTATCTAAGGATGTAGATGGTATAAACGATGTTCTAACGTAACACAGTAAGTGTTTTGAACGTTTGTTATGCATTTCCCGGACCACAAATTCATAGTGCCCATTTTGAGGGTGGTATTTCGAGGAAATACGGTATATACGTGGCGGACCGCACGCTATGCATTTGTCTGAAGGAAAAACTCCATCATGACGTCATCGTTTTTCAAATAAAATTTTCAAACAAAAAATGTTTCAGAAAAGAGCATTTGTCGCTTGTACGTGACTCCGCCTTTTTCTTTTTACAATACTATTCGTTTTTTGTCAAAGTGCATAAATACATAAGTATCCTGCTTGTGCGTTATTGACCAAGACAAAAACAATTTTGGGCGCATACTTTGCGGTCTGCCGAGAATAATTAAACGTATTATAAAGATTATCATGAATTTGTCAAAGGCTGGACACTCGTCCTGTTGGAGGGCATTGCGTTTCTGGGGCATTTTTGGATGCATTTCTCAGAGAAAGTGCAACGCGTTGCGGCATGTGACTTATAAAAAACGCATTTGCTTTGAAAAAAAATTCATTTCTTAAAGTTTTTCAATAAACGTAAAATGCACATGAAAGTATCCTGTGTGAAATACAAGTTGCTACTAGCTAGTAACACATTGCCAAAATGGCAACACGTTACCATAAATAGTAAAGCATTGACAACATGTTAAAATACGTGTTTCACACCAAACCCATTTCACCAGCGGCCAGCCTGCCTTGGGAACCCCCCTAAAACACCCACCTGGGAACCCCCTAAAAACAACAACCAACCACACTCGGCGGACTGGAGGGAGAAGGAAGGGGAGCTTCCTTCACTGGCACAGCCAACGCCACGGGGGGTGCCCTACCCCTCCTTCTAGCCAACTGCTTGCTTGCATTAGGCCCGGGGGACACCCCCCTTCGACCCCCCGGCACCCCTCCAGTACCACTGCTTGTGGGGGGTACTGTGGGGGTGCTATTGGGTGCTGGGGCTGGGGTTGAGCGCATTATGGAGAATATCTCTTTGAAGTAACCTGGGTTGGGGAGATTGTATAGGGATTTTTATATTTACCTAGGGAGGTATAGGGATTTTTGAGGGCATAAAAGCCCCTAACAGTGCAAAAATGTGTGTGATGCGCAGTGAAGTGTCATACTGTCAATAGTGTCAGTGTGAAGTCACTTCACTATGCCTCCAGCCGGATACTTCACGGTGCCTCACGAGCAACACAAATTATGCTGGAATTGTCTGTGAAGTGCACTCCATAAATTTTCACTGCCATGGTAATAGGTGAAGTGTGTGGAAAACACTTCACCGAAAATCTTGTGAAGCATGTGAGCAGAATACCCTGGAATTCTGCTCATGTGAAAGCATGTTTCAACTTTTATTTTCAACTAAGGCGTAAATGCCCAGTAAACTGGAAAATAACCATGCCGGTTTAACACTACCATACACTTTACCGTTACCGTAAATCATCTACCGAAAGTAGCATAAATACCAGAAATCACCCACTATGTGTATGGTAGAATTGATCGGTGCTCATAGTCTGCTGGGCGGCGCCATTCGATCCAGTTGCTGTTGAGCCAGCCCTAATACCGGTACCGGTTCCGGTTCCGGTAGTAGGGCTCGGCTTTAAAGAGCGCTTACTGAATATCACGTAGTGCATGAAGGGCAGCTGAGCTGAGAAGTGAGATGGTGGTTTGGTGAATTGCATTAGGTCATTGTGGTTTTTGGACACGATGTAAGTGGTGACTAACTGGCCCCTATTTTCAAAATCAAAATCATCACTTTACCTACCTTTTTCCTAATTTTTGCCTCAGAAGCCATGTGTTCATGTGCTTTAATGTCTATTCTTCAGCTATTTTTGGCTGTACATGTAATAATAAAACAATTTTTAGCTATTTTCGAGGTATTTTACCAATATTCCGTCATTTTCTGTGTTCCACACATTGGTAAGGCCTATATTTATGTCATACCCTTGTGAACCCTCCATGAAGCCCCCAATAAATTTCAACCATCTATAACTCCAGAGGAGGTTTTTACAATCTATCTACACAAATCAATACAAAACCCTATGCCCTATAGCCCTACAATCCCAAACCCCAAACCCAACTGCCCTCCCCCCTACTAACGTTCCCTCTCAACACACTTCATCATGATGCCCTGCATGAAGCCCGGCATCACCTTGAACATGGCGCACTGGGCTATCGCGTTGTCCAGGGCCAGGTCTCTCTGCACCAATACTGGGGGCGGGGGTGCCCTACTGCCGGGCACTGGTGCTTGTTGTTGTTGTTGTTGTTGATTATGTTGTTGTAGTTGATGTTGTTGGTTTTGTTGTTGTTGTTGTTGTTGTTGTGCAGGGGGCTGGTAACTTCTGCCCTGGGTCACTTGGTGGATTGGGGTGGGCAGCTGTGTGGGGGGGGGGTGTTAAATTGTGTGATTTTGGGTTGGCACCATGGTGCTGGTAGTAACCCTGGGTATGGTGCCAGATTTCAGCTAATGTGTCAACAGTTATGCTGTTTAAATTTGTCATTCCAAAAAATAGTGAAATTAGCCAGAAAAATAACACATGTGAAAAGGGGGCCTAGAACAAATTGCCACATAAAAGGCAGAGAGAGCTATAAAAATACTTTTAATGTGAGAAATAATAATTCAAGCTCTATCCATAAAAAATAGTATAATAAAAAGGCCAGACATTCCACAGTTGAAACTACAAATGAACATTCCTAAATATTCACCTATACCAGCAAGATGAACTTTGAACATAAAATATCACCAGCACATAAGTCACAAACCATTGCACCATTCCACAAAATCATTCAAAATCCACAAAAAACTCACCCCAGGACCCAATGTCTCCACGTATCCAAATGCGACTGTATCCGTATCATCTGTGGGGTCGTCCAAAATGTCGCGTATATTTTCCCGACTCTCGATATGCGCGGCGGGCTTCCTGTAGCGAGACCGCCCTCCCAGACCGTGGGCTACGTGCTCGTGTCTCTGCGAGAGAACAAACATTTGGGTAAGTTTTTGGATGTTGTATTTAAATATCCTACCGTATTTGATCGAATAATCCCCCTGGGGGATTATTTTTTGGTCAGACATTTTTGGGGGAACTAATCAGGGGGGAATTATTCAAGGGGGAATTATTATTTTGTCGAAATTTTCAATCATGTTTCTATCAAATAATTTCACGAAATATGCCCCGTTAACAAAAGAACAGGCATTTTTTGTTACAATTGGACACAACAATATGTCATATGCCTAAAGGGGGTGGGGATTGTTCGAAGGGGGAGTTTTTCCCTCACATATTTAACAGGGCGGATTATTCAAGGGGGGTTATTCAAGGGGGAATTATTCAAGCAAATACGGTAGTTTGGTTTAGTTTGATGGGCACTAACACAGCAGAAAAATGGGGGTGTGGATGTGTGGTGAAGTTTCGTGAAGTACATCACACTGACACTTCCCGTTTCCACACACACAACACACAAATTTGCGTGAAGACAGTTTACACTTCTCCATATGGTGCTGCCATGCAAATGAATTTCGCTTGTGAAGTGTGTGGAATTGTCAAATTCATGAAGTATATTTCTCAACTTTATAAGCGCCCAAATCACGTGAGAAGCCAGGTGAAGTGTGTGGAAGACACTTCACCAAAAATCTTGTGATGCTGGTGGAGGAAGGACACTTCACATGCTTCACCACACACCCTTTTTGCTGTGTAAGGGTTAATTTACTGACTCTGCAAGTGACAAGGAACGATGTATTTAAGTGATAGGTCGAGTTATAAGTTAAGTAGTGTGCTTAGTGACAAGTAGGGCTACACCAGAGTTGTTAAAATACTGGTATTTTTGGAAAGTGTAAGTGTAAGCGTAAATACACTTTCCAAATGTTGAGTATGGATACAAAAAGTGTAAGGTATTTTAAAAATAGCTAGGAAAGTGTAAAAAAGTGTAAGTGAAAAATTTTTTTTGAAAGAGCTTTCACTGTTGAGCATTAGAGAACACCACCATTTTCACCTTTAGATCAATTTATTTGTCATTTTCATGCATTATTACACATTTTACTGCTTTTTATGAAACATTTCAGACTGTAACAAATACTGTAGTGGTATGAAGTTCCCTAATAATGGCACTTTTTCAGTGTTGATATTTTACTGATTAAGCAATACAATACACACTGTTAAAATACAATAATGGACATGCAGCAAATGTCAATGCATAAGCCAGTTGACTTTGTGTCCAGCTGGTGAATTTCCATTGAACTTGTTTTTTTTACTGATGAAACTGTAGAATACCATGAGTACTGATCAAAGGTTAGTTTGTATATTTGCCATATTTTCTACATTCAATGCATAACTGCGTGTGCACTGTGCAGTTATTTTTTGTACATGGCCCTATTTTTTGCTTTCTCAAAAGCATAAAACAGCGCCATCTGAAAGAAAAAAATTACACTTTCTGTACCCGGGTATTTTGTTCAGGAAAGTGTAAAAAAGTGTATGGGTATTTTATGAAAGTGTAAGTGTAAGTGTAAATATAAATACCCATTTACCCGGGTATTTCGGGTAAGTGTAAATACACTTTCGCAACTCTGGGCTACACTAAATACAAGTGGTAAAGACATGTATTACTCATTGTTATAAATCATGTCATTCTGATGAAATAAGCATTAATAATGGGGAATGAATTGTTAACTTGGATAGAAGCAATGTAACACCATGTCCAAGCAGCTCAGCATATAAATATATTTGAGAATATTTACAGGTAATCAAGGTAATGTTAAGGATTTCTAGCCACAATTCAGAAAGTTGATATTTATCTAGAGCATTGATGCTATTTTAAGAAAATATTGCAAAAAGTTATGTAAATTAAGAAAAAAAAAATAAATGCATTTCCAAATTTCTACAAAACATTTCTCACCATATTTGCAAAACAGCATCCATCTCAATCTTTTGATGCATTTACCTGGAGCAAGCCCACAATAAAAGGAATAATGTGCTATGAAATTTGATCCACATTCCACATTTACTGTTGACATTTGAACATCTGTTATTCACAATGGCAGCTTAAATCTAAGCTATTTCCTATTTGTCTCTTCACTACTTCAGGAATGGAAATTTCTCCCAGTAGTGATGGAAAGCATCAAAAGAAAGGTTGCAAAACAAAAGAAAAAATTACAGTTTTATTTTTTTTAATATCATGTCTGTGGAAGACTTTTCATTTTTGCGATAAAGAACCATTCTGGGCATGAATTTTTTGAAATTCAATATCAGATTTTTCAGATAACATAAGACTGTGCCAAGTAGGATTTAAGTGTGATTCTGAATAAGATCCCAAATCCCGACAATTTTCAGAATTTTGTGATTCCAAGATTACGAGAAACCCCAAATCCCAAACATTTTTGGGCAAAATCCTGATCCCAATCCCTGAAATTCTAAATTCCAATCCCTGAAATTCTAAATACCAATCCCCATCCTTATCCCAAGACCCCAATCTAGTCCCAATTTCAATCCTGAAAATAAAATAAAAAACTTTAATTGAACCCTGGTGCCAAGCACTAGTGCTGACATAGTCTTGTTATTGTCTGCCATTTTCGCTGCAGTCATTTTTTTCAATTTTGCGCTCATCACACATTATTTTTAGCCCGTTGCACGTTGAGACATTTACATAATATGCAAACAATTATAGATAATGAAATTGACAATAGATAATGGGTTTTTTTATATATTTTTAATGAATATATTTACTGGAAGTACAGGATATAAATATGGAAATCACAAAGAAAATACTTGAAGTACCGTATTACCTCGAAATACCCCCAGGGGGTTTATTATTTCGCCAGCAAAATTTGAGGGGGGATAATTCGAGGGGGGGGGGGGGGTTTATTCGAGGGGGGGTCTATTATTTCGCCAGAAATTTTCGGAAATTCCCCATACGCAGACGTAGAAAAATCGAACAATTACGTAGATGTATATGTGTTTATAGGCATATAAATATAACTGTATTGATATACCGTATTTGCTTGAATAGTCCCCCCCCTTGAATAATTCCCCCCTCGAAAAATCCCCCCCTGTAAGACGAGTGAGGAAATAATAATTCCCCCCCTCAAATAATCCCCCCTTAAAGATATTTCATCAATTAGTTGTGCCAAATTCTAACAAAAATGGCACGTTTTTGTGTGTAAAAAACACATTTCGTGAAATGACTTGATAGAAAGATGCAGGAATATTTTGACGAAAGAATAATTCCCCCCCTCGAATAATTCCCCCCTCAAAAAAGTCTGGCGAAATAATAATCCCCCAGGGGGATTATTCAAGCAAATACGGTACACATAAACCCTTCCCTAACGTCACTTAGCCATCACTTTTAACGTGTGTTCTGCATTGTACAGATCACAAAGAACGGTATTTGTCATGTACGTTCTCTTTTCACTCAATTTTAGGGGGGTATTATTTCCTCAGCCGAATTTTAGGGGAGGGGTATTATTTTTACCGTATTTCCTCGCAATACCCCCCTCGAAATATCCCCACGTCTGAGCGACCTTATACAAAAACCCTCGAGATAACCCCACCTGAAATGAGTCTGAAGAAATCGTACAAAAATGTATTATTTTATCGCCCTGGCCGGGACCCGAACCCGGGACCTTTCACTTTGCGTGTGAATGTTCTAACCGACTGAGCTACCAGGGGCCAAATTGCCAAAAACTGCAGTTTGTGATCTGTGTAATCAGAACATACATAAAATAAATGACTGAGTTAAGTTATGATAGGGCTTTTTACTATCTACCGTATTTACTCGAAATCCCCCTTGAAATCCCCCCCCCCCCGCCCGAAATACCTCACCCCCTCGACATACCCCCCCCCCCTTAAAACGGTTACTATGAATTTATAACCCCCATCGAAATGGCCGAGAACTCGGCCGTAAAGTAAACCCGGCCGTGAAGTAAATCCGGCCGTAAGGCATAGTTGTACAAACGTATTTACGTTTACTCGATAAATACGTACACTCGAGTGCTGCGTAAATACGTTTACGTTTCCTCCCAAAAAATACCGGTACTCAGTTACACGCGTACTTTTTGAAAGTACGCGAGTACAGAAAACGAGTATTTACAGATATTTACGTTTACTCACCTTTTACACAGCGTAAAAGTAGAAAAATTTTATATTACGTTTTCTGTGTTCAGGTGTGACTAAAAATAAAATACTTTACGTTTACGTTTACTTTGAACAAAGTTCAGTACTTTTAACAACTGTGCCGTAATGATGCCCGGCCTAAAGTAGCACCCTCTACTTTACGGCCGGGTTTACTTTACGGCCGGACCATCCCCCATCGAAATACCCCCCAAATTGAGTGTAAATAGCAAAAGCCGCTGTTTGTGGCCCGGGCAACGCAGAACACACGTTAAAAAACAGTAACTGTCTTATGCAGAGTTGTTAAAAGAGGCAGAGCTATTGACGGAGCTTGAAAAAATTGACTGAAGAGATCGCAAAATATATAAGGTGGTCTCGTCTCCAATAGAAGGTTTAGTACAAAAGTTTAAGAAAAAGTAGAACACTGTGGGGTTCAAACGGGACCGCGGTCCCGGTACCCGGTTCGGCAAAAAGTCTAGACTGGGGTGGTCCCGGTCCCGGTCCCAGTCCCGACACCCCAGTCCCGGTCCCGGTCCCGACATTCAAAAATTCCTGGTCCCGGTCCCGGTCCCGACCACCCAGTCCCGGTCCCGGTCCCGACATTGGAAAATTCCTGGTCCCGGTCCCGGTCCCGACCACCCAGTCCCGGTCCCGGTCCCGGTCACGACATTGGAAAATTTCTGGTCCCGGTCCCGAAAACTGGTCCCGTTTGAAGCCTAGAACACTGCCCTTCCATTACAAGAAATATGGTAGTCAAATGAGTATTCAAGTGAGTATCCAACTCTCATCACAAAAAACCCACGGCACAGCAAACACACCAACTTCACCGGCTCCCTGTTCAAATTCACCAATGGCAAAGTGCCAGTATGATACTTCAACTGGGCCTGAGTACCCGTTGTGTCGTCGTAGGGCCGACTGCTGAACCCTCCGTGCCCTACTCCTGGGGGCACTCTCAGACCCTGTAAAATACCCTGTAAAGTGTCAAATGTCATGTAAAAGACCCTGTAAAGTGTGTATCCAAGTCTTATTTTATCATATCCAAATCTTATGTTATTGTATCCAAATCTGTTGCCGAAAAGTGAGACTTGGATACAAAATCATAAGATTTGGATACAAAAAAATAAGATTTGCATACATACAGGGATACACTTTACAGGGTTTTTCACATGACACATGGCACTTTACAGGGACTTTTACATCACACATGACACTTTACACATTCTTTTACATGACACATGACATTTTACAGGGTCTTTTACAGGGTCTGGGAGTGGCACCGGTGCGCATGGGCGTGGCCACCGGGCGGGACGCGTCGATCTCATCTTGAGTCCGTTTGAGCCGTTGCAGCATGGCGCACGAGCGCCGCACCGCGCCGATTTGGTTGGAGGTTGGTGAAATGTGAATGTGGTGTAAATTTCCTCCTGTGGAGGTGGATTCGATTTATGGTGGAGGGTGGGAATGGAATGCATAAATGTTTCTGATATTTGGCAGGTGTCAGTCCCATATCCTGTAAAATCTCCTGTATAATTTCAAATGTCATGCAAAGTGTCATGAGTATGTAAAATGCCCCGCAAAATGGCAACTCGGTTGCCAATTTGCAGGGCATTTTACATGACTTTTGACACTTTCATGACATTTTACATTTTACAGGGTATTTTACAGGGTCTGAGACTGCCATCCAGACCCTTGTAAGTGTCTAATGTCACGCAAATTGTTCAAATAAAAGACTAAAATAAAATATTTTTTACTGAAATTTTTACATCTTCATGACATTTGACAAATTTGTATGATATTTTGAATTGCATTTGATTTGGCACTGAAACATTTTGCTCATTTTTTAAGTGATAAGTTTGCAAATTTCAATTAATCGAAGAATAAAAAAGAAACTTTGATTGCTTAAAGGACAAATTTACGAAACGAAAGCCGAAAGCAAAAATGACATAAATGAATAATATCGACATCGAATAAAGCACACTGTAAAATGACAAATTACCGTATATCCTCGAAATCCCCCCCCCTCGAAATACCCCCCATCGTAAAGGGCACTATGAATTAGTGGTCCGGGAAATGCATAACAGACGTTCAAAACACTTACTGTGTTACGTTAGAACATCGTTTATACCATCTACATCCTTATATAAGGCTGTAAAAACTTATAAATGGTGGTTATTGTTGCATTTTTCACGTTTTTCTCTCGAAATTTCCACTCTGAAAAAATGAACCCCCTGGGGGTATTTCGAGGAAATATGGTACATGAAAAGTTCCAAATTTTGAAGCTTCACTCTGCACGCACGGCTATAGTAGCGTTTTTTCGAGGATGAAAGAGAAGGAATGTGTAAAAAATTATGTCATTGCGGGGCATCTTAAGATTACCTTATTTTCGAAAGTCGAGTTTACACAAATAGGAATCCTAAAAATGCCATGGAATGAAATCAGTTAATTCAAAAACAATTATGTGGTGCCGAATAAAATTTTCCAGTTACCAGAAAAAATTTAACTTATAATTTTTCGATATTCTACAGTTAAAAATCAAAGTCTTAAGTTTATCTTAAGAGTAAACCATTCAAATACAATGAATCATCAAAGATTCGCCAGAAAAAAATCGCATCGAATCAATCGTAAAATGTCTATTTACATATGCAAATCCATTTTACACACTGAGCTTACCCAGTATTTATTGCATAGCTATACATTAAATACCTATAAAAGTGGCTATTTACAAGTGCTCAGACGCAGTGTAGTGCAGCAAGTGCGCTTTAAGCACTGCTGTGCACAGTTGTTATGCGTATTTACGTTTACTAAAAAAGTATGCATACTCAAGTATGAGTAAACACGCATACGCGTACTTTGTAAAGTATCTATACTCACCTGTATGCTTACTTTTTCATAGTATTAGTTTTGAGTACAGTAGAGTTTATTTTTGTGAGTACAGAAAGAGTATTTTCTGATTTTCTGAAAATGTGAACCCTGCTTTTAATAAAAAATACTTTATTAATAGCAGGAAAACACTATTTTGTTGTACAGGTGCCAGTTCCGCAAGTGGAAAAGTTAAGAGTTAAGTAAAATGACAAATGGCAGGTTAAGAGTAAAGTTAAATGATAAATGATGAGTTGAAGGACAAGAGTAAAGTTAAATGGCAAATGATTAGTTAAGAGATAAGAGTAAAGTTAAGAGTCAAGCAAGTGTATCCAAATCTTATTTTTTTTTGTATCCAAATCTTATGTTTTTGTATCCAAATCATATGTCAAAAATAAGATTTGGATACAAAAACATAAGATCTGGATACGAAAAAATAAGATTTGGCTACACTTGCTTGACTCTTAACTTTACTTTTATTTGTTAACTAATCATTTCTCATTTAACTTTACTCTTAACTGGCCATTTGTCATTTTACTCAACTCTTAAGTTTTAACTCTTCACTTTTCCACTTGCGGAACTGGCCCCAGGGTGAACATTCATAATGCTCCCTTTGGACATTTTCCAAAATGAAAGGGTAATTATACTTTAGGAAAAAAGTATTTCACTATCATTTACTCGCTAGTAAAAGTAAAAAAAAAAATACTTAGCGCTTTCTGTACTCGCTTTCTTAGTAAAAACTACCTAAATACTTTATGCAAAAGCATACTCTAAAAAATTTCAATGCTTTTAACAACTCTGGTGCTATGCATTTCCATACACGTAGTTTTATTTTACTTAGTTTTACTGATGGTATTTAAAATACTTATAAATCACAATATGTAAAGAGTGTGTTACCGTATTTTGATGAATAAGGTTAGGGAAAAGTTGTGTACCAAATTTACCAAGTGCGAGCTATGTTCCTAATGTGTAGAGTGAATGTCATTGCAAAGTTCGCAATTTGTAGACTCAATTAAAACCGTTAAATGAATACCTATGCTGCATTTCTCTAATAATTCTC